>JASANB010006119.1:0-13450 GCA_030248155.1 Sabatieria punctata | reverse complement strand
TGACCATGCTTAAACATGGCAACAAGCCACGCTCCCGGCCCAAATCTCTGTTGCCCCTTGGGGCACGGGGACCAGTTAGTTTTACATAGAGTACTTCTTATGAAGAAGAACTGCAACTATAGTTCATGTGTAAAACTTGTCCTTCTTGTTCTGTCCTTGTCTACTGTATACATACATAATGATTGTCAGTCAAGAAAGCTGATGCCATAAACAGATTACGTACCTTAGCCTTTCTATTGGCTGAGCTTTGCCTCTGCAACTGGACAGCCATTTCGAGCTGAGGGTTTCGCTCGATCTTCACTACTGCAGCACTGGACAGCTTGATGTCACTGTGCGCTTCTTCACTCGCACAACCAGACAAGTGAGAACGATGCTCGGACATTTTGCTCACCCACATCTAAATGCTTTACATACCAACCTACAACACCACTCAGCCTTCAACTTGGGCTCCACGTGCGCCAGAGCCACCAAACCCATCCTCCACCCGGAACAGACTTATTGCTGAACCCATACACCAAAATGACCACCAACCCCCAAATTGATCGGTCCACCCATAAATTTCCGGATTTTGACTACCTCAACCACCACTACCTTTTCTGCCATTCTCTACTCATTTCAGATCATTGATTGCATCAGTGCCTGACTGATAAGCTAAACAGAGAGAGCAGTTTTACGATTTTTCAATTTTTTTCTGCATAACTATAAACATCGATACCGATCGATATTGAGCTGAAAATATCGATATCGACGAATTTTTATATCGTCGGAACACTACATGCAGACCTGGCATACAACATACGTACACACCTACTGTACCTGTTTCATGCGCTGAAGTACTTGAACATCCACCTCTTCATTAATGAACACCGCCTGGCAATCGTTCACCACATCATTTATGACGCACTCGTACAACGGTTTAACACTCAGCTCCATCCTCTCATTAGCTGGCGGACTATCCTCGTTGTTTATAATACAACCAAAAAATCAAATAAAGGAAGGAATAAGAGCCCAATCAAATTTTGTAGACCTACAACATAGAAATTCGCGCAGTTTATGCGCGTACCATACGTATTATTATGTATGCCCGAAAATCAGTTTTAGCACAAACGGGCGAGATCCTCAAATTCGTAAGCCCTCATGAAAAAAGCAAGCCGTCCCTTATTTCGGGAAAACTGATTTCTGCTGTACGTAGGAATTGTCGAACTTCTATAATATGCTAATACTACCTACACTCAATTTACGTTTTGATTCGTCACTCGATTTCTACTTGGTTTAACGAAAAGATCCACAAAGGGAATTAATCAAAAAAGAAAATCAGATATTTCTTTGAAACTTTGAACTACATATCATTTTCCATGAGTCCCTAGGAGATGTTAGAAGTAAAGAGCTTGATTAACAGGAGTTATATTAGTGACCACACTACGTACTTACTAAATAAACGTCAGAAAAAATCGACGTACTGCAGAAATCAGTTGCCGGTGCCCGGTACAATAAAGTGCTTGATTTTTTAAGAGCGGGTTGCAACCCCTCCTGAAATACTGGCGCAACGTATGGTACGCCATCAGGCCGTTGATGGCGCACTCTTGTGCCTTTCCGTAGCCTATTCGGCGTTCCTGCAGTTACCTACCGAAAATTGTCCAGTGCCTGACTACCGTAGCCTAAGTGTTCAAGCATTTCCTGAGCATCAATGAACCGCAAAAACGGTAAGTATGGGTTACTGTAACTACCGTATCACGCGCTACGGTATTTCTTAAATCGGCCATTTCGTCCGTTTCTGAAGTTTAGGCTTAACCATAGGTTCAAGCAGCTTTAAAAACGTTATTTATAGCTACTATAACCACCGTATCACGGATTACAGTATTTTTCAACGTAAACCTAAGCCTAACCCTGAACCCAAGCCTGAGCCTCAGCCTAAAAAACCTAAGCCTCATACATGCCGAAGGGGAGGGGGGTTGGGGGTCTCGCGCCGGCGGGTGGGTCTGAGTCCAAATATTGGGAGGGGTTGGGCACTAGAAAACGCTAAAAAATCGCAATTTTTCGGCTAAAAATCGTCAAAAATCGCTAATTTTGGCTGAAATAGAGCTAAAAAGTAGGTACTGTTTTATTGGCGATTTTGGGAATTTTTGTGTCTGAAATTGCAAAAAATCACAAAAATTTACTCAAAAAATTACTTGACAGCAAAATCGGAGGGGGGTCAGAAAAATCGTCTCGGGGCGGGGGTTCCCATCCGGGGGTCTGGCCTAAGTCGGGTTGGGGGGCAGAACCTAAGCCTGAAGCTAAGAAATGACCAAAATAGGATGATTTCAAAAATCCGGGATACGGTAGATACACTACAGTAACCTATATTTTATATTTTATAGTTTTTTAAGTTCATTGCTCCACCACACTAGACTACTAAGGATACGGTGCTTGGTCGCTATACCATTTTAGGTAGCTATAAAACTGCGGGAAAGCCGATCTAGCTGCACTGTAGTATGAACAAATTTTTTTGTTTTGGTAGGTAGGTAAAAAAACTGCAGCCCTATTCCACCTATTCCCTATTATTTTTGCTTGCATTATTTTGCAGTTTTGCAAAAATTCTGATTTCATTTTCGGACATATTTGAGCAGTTTCCGGCTAGAGGAATTTTCGTTGCTGTTTTTTGCTGCGATCTCCTCCCTACCCACTCACTTCACTCGGATCGGAATTTCTGATTCGGATCGAACGACCGGATCATCTGGCACGGCGCGATCTGGGGCGCAGATTCCCGGCCCATTCCCCCCCCCCGGCGCTGCCGCGGCGGGTTACTGTAATATTGCTGCATGTGAAACAACACAAAGCGCGCGAAGTTTAAACGACTTCACAGAGAAGTGGTAGTAAAAGCACTAAAACAGAACAGCTTAAATCTCCAAGTAGTTGCAATTTTAGTAAATACCGATACCCGGTATGTCAATTATTTTCGGAATACCTGCCCTGCAAATACAAACATCCCTCCCCTTTGCTGTTATCAGGTAACGGTGCAACGGCAGCTCCAGATTCGGTTCCCATTTTCACGTATTTATCCGTCACCGACTTTTGGAGGCCTGGGTTGGGTCTGGGCCTGACAATTTTCCAAATAGGAAATATCCTCAGAGACGCATCAGTATAGGCACGCTCTGGAGGGCTTGTTTTCCCAAACATAAAAGGTGCCCAGGGGACGCATCGGTATAAGGAACGCTCCGAAGAGACCCTGTTTTACGAACAGTAAAGGCTACCCTAGGGGACGCATCGGTATAGGAACGCTCCGGAGGGCCTGTTTTAAAAACATAAAAATACCTCCTAGAAGGACGCATCGGCAGGAGGAACGCTCCAGAGGCCCTGTTTTTTAAAACATAAAAATCCCCCAGAGGGACCGCATCAGTATAGAACGCTCCGGAGACCTGTTTTAGAAACATAAAAGAACTCCTAGAGACGCATTTTCCAAATATAAAATCATTTCTGACCTCTCAAAACTCTCGGCGGAGGAAGAAAATTATTCTCACACCAGACAAGAGTAGATAGCGCATACCGTAATCCGGCTGCGGCGGCGCCGAGTGGGGGGGGGAATGGGCCTCCTCCCTGGGGCGCAATGCAAAAATGAGGAGAGCACCCAAATTTCAAATCTTTAACAAGCGACCAAATATCATATCAAACGAAACGATGTGATGCATTTTGGTTTTATACGCTGACATCTAATTGCTGCATGCTACATACAGTTTTTACCTCAGATTGTAAAATGTATTTTCTGCGTCGGTAGTCATTCGGCCGGTTTATAACATCGATTAAGTGGCCCATTACTCCCGAAAACTGCCTTCATAAAGCATGACCAGAGTAGAAGTTGTACATGTGTGCCAAAGTGCGGATCGGTAGATAGCAATGAATGGAAGTTGGTTATCGATTAAGCATAACTGCACACCTACTATAGCAAAACTAGAATCTTCATAACAATTCGCCCCAAACGAAACTTTGACGAAAAATGTAGGAGGGCTACTTTGGACACCACAACCAAAGATGACGTTAACAATCAAAGAATGTTAACTCGACAGCCTCAAAATTTGTGTTACGGTGACAGCCTCAAAATTTGTGTGACAGTAGTGTTCCTGTTCTCTTTCATCTGAAATATCGTTTGCAATATCGGTCTGACTGAACGTTGTCCAACAGTGGTTGTTCTAGAGTTGGTTGTTGTCAGATACCCATACGTCATCCCAAATCTCCAAATTGCTGTTCAGCTCCTCGTCTCATCTTTGCTATTTCGCGTTTTAAAGTTTTTACGCATTTTGCTCCAGAAACCACTTGGCTTGAAGTGTTTGAGTTTGACGTCGAAAATCATTGCGATAGTGACAGCGTACACTGAACACGTAACGCTATCGGTGGGAATGTTCGAAAAGTTGCAAACCAAATCAAGTGTAAGAAAAAAGTCATGGCTATTAACTGCAGGCAAAGAAGACCATTCCAGGGGTTAGATTTCAACTTGCGGTTTCAACTCTGTGGTAATCGTGTGTGCGTAATGTTTTTTTATAAAGCAATAGCACCATAGATTGATTGTGTAATGGAAACGTAAAGTAAATTTTACAGCACTGTGATTCGAAAATCTGTTTTAGGGTAATCTGATAAAAGTCATTCGTACCAAGTGCGGACCAGATCATGGCCCTAGCTACAGAACATAAGCAACAGCTGCTGCTACTGCGATAATTGGGGCGCGCGCACACTTATTCGAAAAAAGGAGGAACGTTTCTCATCAAACTATTCGACGCTCAATTCTCTATCAATAATTCGATTCACATCACATCGGCTGGTACACGAGTACCGGGAAAGCGTCAAGACAGACTGAACTTATAGTCCCAGTCATTATCTAGAATATCTCGACAGCAATAGTAAAATCAGAGAGAAATGAGAGGTAATCCGTTTCTGTGCTTGTGTTATGTATTTGGTGCGTCGGCAACAACTCGATTTGATGGTAGGTGCTTATGAATAAGCGTTGCCACTGCGGCTATGGTAGGCATGAGCATACATGTAACAGGTCATCCGTCGATGGGGGGAGGGGGTTGGGGGGAGGTTTGGCGCCGGCCGGGGGTTCGAGCCAAAATTTTGGGGGAGGGGTGGGCACTGCAAAACGCTCAAAAATTGAAAAAAATCGCAATTTTTAGGCTAAAAATCGCCAAAAATCGGTAATCCGAGCTGAAACACAGCCAAAAAGTGCTGTTTTGCAGGCGATTTTGGCAATTTTTGCGTGTGAAATTGTAAAAAATTGCAAAAAATTTGCTCGAAAATTTACTTCGCCAGAAAATTGAGGGGGGTCGGTGAAATCGTCTCGGGGGGGGGGGGGGGCTGTCCAAGTCGGGTGGGGGGCAGACCCCCCAGACAGGTAGTAGTGCTACATGCGTGTATCATGGAGAATAGAAGGGGGGTGGCGCTGGGGCCCCAGCTGGAAAGGCCACTCCGTCACCACCCCTCCAGAGAGAATTTAGGACCCGTCCTGAAGAAGAGTCAAGCACTACAATGTAGGAGCGGCCCTCGACAGTGGCGTATCAGAGGGTGTAGGGTGGGTACACACACCCCTTGCGGGTGAGGTAGGAAGAGAAAGCTATCAAAAATAAGATAAACTAATGAATTAAGTGTACTAAAACTGTCTACTTTATGCTCAAAAATGCCTTTTAAAATGAGTTTTTACAAGCCCAAATGTTCAAAATTTTCTAGCTTCTGCCTAGCAGGCCACTTAAAGTATTAAAACTTGTAATTTCTGTTATGAACGGAATACTTTTTAACGGGTTTTAAGGCTATTTTGCTGAATTTTCTTAATCCTGACCCAACCAGACTTTCAAAATTTTTCACCTCGTTGGAAACCTGGATCCTACTGTCACAGAACTGACAAATCATAGAAATCACAGATTCTAATTTATTGCATTTGACTGAGAAAGACAGAATAATTAAGTTTCCACGAATAAGCCGACTGGTTTATTTTCGGTTTCAATATGGAATTCGAAAAAGTGCCAAAACCTAAAATAAGTTCATCATGAGCTTATTTACGGAAACACGCTGTAACAACAGTGTGCTTATTTAGAACGATCCCATGCCATTCTATAATACGTTTTACCGTACAACTTTACTACTATAATAGAACAGTATCAAATAGATGACGAAATTTATGAAAAAAAAATTGTTTCAGACCCAGAGATTTTGCATTGAGACCTAAAGCTTTCACTGAAATCGAGCTTTCCCAACTTCTTTCAGTAAAAAATCAACGCTCAGAGAACAAGGAGGAGCGATGCATTGTTGCTGCTACTGCGAGATGCCACCTATGAACCGCCTCCTCTACACCGTATGCAAAAACGCGCCTTGGCTTCAGTGTTCGAAGGAAGAACGGATCAGATGCGTGACCCAGTTCCACAGACACAAACGATTCGGTTAATCATATTTAGTAAGAAAAAGCTGATAAAAAACCTTGACACATTTATACGAATACTAACTATTGCTTTGTTGATTTGTTTTTCATCACTTTTGTGACCTGGAGTTGAGACTGAGAGCAACTCGTGGTTATTTGCCATCATGCTAACAAATTACTGGTCTCAAAACACAGTAGATTCGCATGGTGGTTTTTCGGTTGACCCAAACTCGTGGCGCAACAGACTCTGCTCGGAAAATTCGTTCAGAGCATCGTGAACGGTAAATTTGATTAAAGATTTGACTAAATTCATTAATTTCTAAGACAAAATGGGGGTGTTAAACTGGATCGAACAGGCAGATAGGCGGTAAAAGTTCACCATTACACCACAGTTGACGCCTATTTCTGCCAGATCGATTTGTAATCGCGGATGCATCTGCTAAAAACTGACCCACACTGCACTGGTTCTGGGATCCTGGTCGAAAGGCTGTAAAACTAACTTCAACACTGCTTCACTTTCTGTTTCCACCCTCCGTCGTCCACGAAACATCAAATACAGTCATGCAGAAGGTGTCGCCGCTGTGAAAAATGCGATGCGGAGACACACTAACTTTGCTCAATACCTGTTTCTGAATCACAAGTCCATTTATGGTAAACTTGCTGTCCAAATGACTGCGAAGCGTATTGGATCCTTTAAGGGTATCGCCATTAGGCCACCATCGAGAATGTCGTACCGACAGACCGGCATAGGGACAGTGACTGTGTAGGGCGCAGTGGTCAACATGCTAAACCGATGCTAACATAGCGATTACAGTACGTCCGTGCAACGTACCTGACTTCAAGTTCTTGACTAACCGTCTTGTCTGCTTCCATGAAGAAGCACTGCACCTTTACAGCTCTGTCAATTTTAGTCAGGAAGGTGGGGTGGAAGCTGAGAATGACGATGGTGGTCACCATAATTCCGGCTGGGTTCAACGACCGCTCTCGTTGCATATCACACGTACCGAGCGCCAGTTCTAAGCTTGCTCGTCGCGTATTGTCACCTTCTTTTCGACAGTCCTTGTCATTAAAGTGATTTTTTACGTATACATTGCCCTGGTGGGGTTTTTGGGTGTTGAAGTTTACGATTAAACTTTCAGATCCGCATTGTACCTCAGGCTCGTTCTCCAAACCATTGTCGATTGGAATGGAGTGCACGTAAAACAGGGACGAAATGATGACAACTAATAGGTAAAGTGTCATAGTGAAGCGGAGGGTGGAAACGGAAAGTGAAGCAGTGTTGAGAAGTTTTATTTATAGCGTTTCAACCGGGACCCCAGAATTAGTGCAGTCTTGGGTCAGTTTTTAGCAGATACGTCGCGATTACAAATCGATCTGGCAGAAATAGGCGTCAACTGTGGTGTAATGGTGAACTTTGGCCGCCTATCTGCCTGTTCGATCACTAGTTTAACACCCCATTTGTCTTGAAATTAATGAATTTGGATTAATCTTTAATCAAATTTACCGTTCACGATGCTCTGAACGAATTTTCCGAGCAGAATCTGTTACGCCACGGGTTTGGGTCAACCGAAAAACCACCGTACGAATCTCTACTGTGTTTTGAGACCAATAATTTGTTTATGAATGTTGAAATATTACCACGAGTTGCTCTCAGTCTCAACTCCAGGTCACAAAGTGATGAAAAACAAATCAACAAAGCAATAGTTGTATTCGTATAAATACTGTCAAGGTTTTTTATCAGCTTTTTCCTACTAAATATGATTAACGAATCGTTTGTGTCTGTGGAACTGGGTCACGCATCTGATCCGTTCTTCCTTCGAACACTGAAGCCAAGGCACGTTTTTGCATACGGTGTGGGGGCAGTTCATAGGTGGCATCTCGCAGTAGCAGCAACAATGCATCAGCTCCTCCTTGTTCTCTGAGCGTTGATTTTTTACTGAAAGAAGTTGGAAAGCTTCGATTTCAGTGAAAGCTTTAGGTCTCAATGCAAAATATACTGGGTCTGAAACCAATTTTTTTTCATAAATTTCGTCATCCTATTTTATACTGTTCTATTATAGTAGTAAAGTTGTACGGTAAAACGTATTATAGAATGGCATGGGATCGTTATAAATAAGCACACTGTTGTACAGCGTGTTTCCGTAAATAAGCTCATGATGAACTTATTTTAGGTTTTGGCACTTTTTCGAATTCCATATTGAAACCGAAAATAAACCAGTCGGCTTATTCATGGAAACTTAATTATTCTGTCTTTCTCAGTCAAATGCAATAGAAAATTATGCCTAAAAATTTGTGATTTCTATGCCAGTTTGTCAGTTCTGTGACCAGTGGCGTATCCAGGATTTTCCAACGGGGGTGTAAAAAAATTTTGAAAGTACCTGGTTGGGTCAGGGTAAGAAAATTCAGCAAAATTAGCCTTAAAAAACCCGTTAAAAAGTATTCCGTTCATAACAGAAATTACAAGTTTTAATACTTTAAAGTGGCCTGCTTAGGCAGAAGCGAGAAAATTTTGAACATTTGGGCTTCAAAAACTCATTTAAAAGGCATTTTGAGCATAAAGTAGACAGTTTTAGTACATAATTCATTAGTTTATCTTATTTTTGATAGCTTTCTCTTCCTACCTCCACCGCAAGGGGGTGTGTGTACCCACCCTACACCCTCTGAATACGCCACTGTCTGGGGCCGCTCCTACATTGTAGTGCTTGACTTTGTTCTTTCAGGACGGGTCCCTAAATTCTCTCTGGAGGGGTGGTGACGGAGTGGCCTTTCCAGCTGGGGCTAACTCCATACCCCTTCTAGTACTACATGTACAGAATGTAGCATACCTACCTGTCTGGGGGGTCTGCCCCCCACCCGACTTAGACCAGCCCCCCCCCCCCCGAGACGATTTCACCGACCCCCCTCCGATTTTTCTGGCAAGTAAATTTTCGAGCAAATTTTTGCAATTTTTTACAATTTCACAAGCAAAAATTGCCAAAATCGCCTGCAAAACAGCACTTTTTAGCTGTATTTCAGCCCAAATTAGCGATTTTTGGCGATTTTTAGCCCAAAAATTGCGATTTTTTCAATTTTTGAGCGTTTTTTAGTGGCCACCCCGCCCCCAAAATTTTGGCTCAGACCCCCCCGGCCGGCGCCAGACCTCCCCCCAACCCCCCTCCCCCCATCGGCGGATGACCTGTTACATGTATGCTAATACCTACATAGTACAGTAACGCTTATTCATAAGGCACTTACCATCAAATCCAGTTGTTGCCGACGCACAAATACATAACACAAGCAGAAACGGATTGCCTCTCATTTTCTCTGGTTTTACTATTGCTGTCAGATATTCTAGATAATGACTGGGACTATAAATTCCAGCTGTGTAACGCTTTCCGTTCATGTGCAAACCGATGTGATGTGAATCGAATTATTGATAGAGAATTGAGCGTCGAATAGTTTGATGAGAAACGTTCCTGCTTTTCGAATAAGTGTGCGCACGCGGGTTATTATGGCAACAACTGTACTTATATTCTGTAGCTAGGGCAATGATCCTGATCAGCACTTGGGTACGAATGACTTTTTATCAGATTAACTAAAACGGGCCTGAATGCAGTGCTGTAGAATGTACTGTACGTTTCCATTACACGATCAATCTATGGTACTATTACTTTATAAAAACGTTACGCACACACAGATACCACAGAGTTGAAACCGCAAGTTGAAATAACCCTAGATAGTCTTGCTTGCAGCGGTTAACAGCGCGACTTTTTCTTACTTGATTTGGTTTGCAACTTTCGAACATTCCTACATTGCGTTCGTGTTAGTGTACGCTGTCACTATGCAATGATTTTCGACGTCAAACTCAAAAAGGCTTCAAGCCAAGTGGTTTCTGGAGCAAAATGCGTAAGAAAAAACGGCACTAGAAAACGCGAAAATAGCAAAAGATGAGAAACGATGGAGCTGAACAGCAAGGAAGTTTGGGATGACGTATGGGATCTGACAACAACCAACTTCTAGAACAACCACTGTTGGACAACGTTCAGTCAGACCGGTGCAAACGATATTTCAGATGAAAGAGAACAGGAATACTACCGTAACACAAATTTTGAGGCTGTCACCGTAACACAAATTTTGAGGCTGTCTGAATTACTTATTCTTTGGTTAACCGTAATCTTTGGTTGTGGTGTCCAAAGTAGCCCTCTACATTTTTCGTCCAAAGTTTCGTTTGAAACGGGTTGTTGTGGAGATTCTAGTTTTTATAGTAGGTGTGCAGTTATGCTTAATCGATAACAAACTGCCATTTCAATTTTTTTATCTACCGATCCGCACTTTGGCACATGTACAACTCTACTCTGGTCATGCTTTATGAAGGCAGTTTTCGGGAGTAATGGGCCGCTAATCGATGTTATAAACCGGCCGATATGATACCAGGCAGAAAATGCATAATCTGAGGTAAAGCTGTATGTAGCATGCAGCAATTCGATGTCAGCGTATAAAATTAAAATTTGCATCACGGCAGCAGTCGTTTGATATGATATTTGGTCGCTTTGTTAAAGATTTGAAATTTGGGTGCTCTCCTCATTTTTGCATTGCGCCCCAGGGAGGAGGCCCATTCCCCCCCCCCACTCGGCGCCGCCGCAGCCGGATTACGGTATGCGCTATCTACTCTATGTCTGGTGTGAAAATAAATTTTTCTTCCCCTCCGCCGAGAGTTTTGAGAGGTCAGAAATGATTTTATATTTGGAAAATGCGTCTCTAGGAGTTCTTTTATGTTTCTAAAACAGGTCCTCCGGAGCGTTCCTATACTGATGCGTCCCTCTAGGGGGATTTTTATGTTTTAAAAACAGGGCCTCTGGAGCGTTCCTATACCGATGCGTCCCCTAGGGGTATTTTTATGTTTTTAAAACAGGCCCTCCGGAGCGTTCCTATACCGATGCGTCCCCTAGGGGTATTTTTATGTTCGTAAAACAGGCCCTTCGGAGCGTTCCTACACCGATGCGTCCCCTAGGGGTACTTTTATGTTTGGAAAACAGGCCCTCCAGAGCGTGCCTATACTGATGCGTCTCTAGGGATACTTTTATATTTGGAAAATTGTCAGGCCCAGACCCAACCCAGGCCTCCAAAAGTCGGTGACGGTAAATACGTAAATGGGAACCGAACTGGAGCTGCCGTTGCACCGTACCTGATAACAGCAAAGGGGAGGGATGTTTGCACTTGCAGGCAGGTATTCTGAAAATAATTGACATACCGGGTATCGGTATTTATAAAAATTGCAACTACTTGGAGATTTAAGCTGTTCTGTTTTAGTGCTTTTACTACCACTTCTCTGTGAAGTCGTTTAAACTTCGCGCGCTTTGTGTTGTTTCACATGCAGCAATATTACAGTAACCCGCCGCGGCAGCGCCGGGTGGGGGGAATGGGCCGGGAATCTGCGCCCCAGATCGCGCCTTGCCAGATGATCCGGTCGTTCGATCCGAATCAGAAATTCCGATCCGAGTGAAGTGAGTGGGTAGGGAGGAGATCGCAGCAAAAAACAGCAACGAAAATTCCTCTAGCCGGAAATTGCTCAAATATGTCCGAAAATGAAATCAGAATTTTTGCAAAACTGCAAAATAATGCAAGCAAAAATAATAGGGAATAGGTGGAATAGGGCTGCAGTTTTTTTTTTACCTACCTACCAAAACAAAAAAATTTGTTCATACTACAGTGCAGCTAGATCGGCTTTCCCGCAGTTTTATAGCTACCTAAAATGGTATAGCGACCAAGCACCGTATCCTTAGTAGTCTAGTGTGGTGGAGCAATGAACTTAAAAAACTATAAAATATAAAATATAGGTTACTGTAGTATCTACCGTATCCCGGATTTTTGAAATCATCCTATTTTGGTCATTTCTTAGCTTCAGGCTTAGGTTCTGCCCCCCAACCCGACTTAGGCCAGACCCCCGGATGGGAACCCCCGCCCCGAGACGATTTTTCTGACCCCCCTCCGATTTTGTTGCTCAGTACTTGAGTAAATTTTGTGATTTTTGCAATTTCAGACACAGAAATTCCCAAAATCGCCAATAAAACAGTACCTACTTTTTAGCTCTATTTCAGCCAAAATTAGCGATTTTTGACGATTTTTAGCCGAAAAATTGCGATTTTTTAGCGTTTTCTAGTGCCCAACCCCCCCCAATATTTGGACTCAGACCCACCCGCCGGCGCGAGACCCCCAACCCCCCTCCCCTTCGGCATGTATGAGGCTTAGGTTTTTTAGGGCTGAGGCTCAGGCTTGGGTTCAGGGTTAGGCTGAAGTTTACGTTGAAAAATACTGTAATCCGTGATACGGTGGTTATAGTAGCGAGAAATAACGTTTTTCAAAGCTGCTTGAACCTATGGTTAAGCCTAAACTTCAGAAACGGACGAAATGGCCGATTTAAGAAATACCGTAGCGCGTGATTTGGTAGTTACAGTAACCCATACTTACCGTTTTTGCGGTTCATTGATGCTCAGGAAATGCTTGAACACTTAGGCTACGGCTAAAAAGGCACTGGACACTTTTCGGTAGGTAACTGCAGGAACGCCGAATAGGCTACGGAAAGGCACAAGAGTGCGCCATCAACGGCCTGATGGCGTACCATACGTTGCGCCAGTATTTCAGGAGGGGCTGTAACCCGCTCTTAAAAAATCAAGCACTTTATTGTACCGGGCACCGGCAACTGATTTCTGCAGTACGTCGATTTTTTCTGACGTTTATTTAGTAAGTACGTAGTGTGGTCACTAATATAACTCCTGTTAATCAAGCCTTTTACTTCTAACATCTCCTAGGGACTCATGGAAAATGATATGTAGTTCAAAGTTTCAAAGAAATATCTGATTTTCTTTTCCGACTAATTCCCTTGGTGGATATCTTCGTTAAACCAAGTAGAAATCGAGTGACGAATCAAAACGTAAATTGAGTGTAGGTAGTATTAGCATATTATAGAAGTTCGACAATTCCTACGTACAGCAGAAATCAGTTTTCCCGAAATAAGGGACGGCTTGCTTTTTTCATGAGGGCTTACGCATTTGAGGATCTCGCCCGTTTGTGCTAAAATCCGATTTTCGGGCA
>JASANB010006118.1:0-92291 GCA_030248155.1 Sabatieria punctata | reverse complement strand
ACCAGGGCAAAATTATTCAGTTTTTATTCCAGTCATTGCCAGAAAGCGATACTGTTTTTCGCCTGTTATGACTGTCTTGGGCCCTACATACATTGTACATTACGTTTGAGGGCACAACAGCCATGCGACTCTAGCTACTGTAGGTACTGCAAGATTATGATCAAGTGCAGTATATCATTATATGATTAAACAAATGATTATATGATTCATTATTGTTTCTTCATTTGGCTGTACATATATTGTTGCGTAGTCTTATTAATCTGCTCTTTCCCAATACAATTCACTTTTCGGTACCTACATTGTATGTAGCCTCTTAAACAGCCTACAGTTCAGATTTCATAGCATTTTCTCTAAACAGATCAATAGCTCTTTCTGCCCGGCCAAGTGATTGGTTGGACTTTTTGTTCTGACCACCTTATGTTCGTGTTGATAAAGTTAAGAAGTTAACATGCATATCGTGAGAGGATCGACTTTCTTAACTATGGTGCGACCACAAATTGGCGAAGTCAGGGGATCTAGGTGGTATTGAAATGTGTCATAGTATGGGACAAAAGAAGACAGGCGGTGCATGCGCTGCGTGAATCCATCCAGTAGAACCAGAGATACGGTCAGCCAAAGTGGGGGTGGTCATGAAATCTTGGGTCAATTTTTAATGTCCAACCTCTGTCTCTTTCAATGCTTATAACTCAGCTATCTATAAGGCTACATGTTTCATCTGCACACCATTCAAGAGCCCATTGCATGCGCTTTTAGGTAGTGTGCACCAATTTTCCAGATCCCACCAGCTTACCCAGATATTGTCCAAAACGTACCAAAAACACTGAAACAGGGCACAAGACTTTTTAACGAAAATCGGTTGCCAATTAAGCCAGACGAAAAACGGCAAGTTAGGACTTCTTCCAAAGATGGCAAACACTTACCCAAAGAAAATTATGCTATTGCGGTTTCTGTACACTATAGGCGGTGGGGGGTGTTTTGCCCATTGAACATAGTCGAAAAAAATTTTTTTATCAGAAATTGAAAAAGAACAGATCTCCCTTATGCAGTTTTACTCGCTGATTACGAATATGAACTCGGTTTGGCGGGATTCCTTCTGGTTCGGGAGAAATTTGCATACAAATCCTTGAGCAGCTGTACTTCTAAAGTGGCACTACTCATTAGCATGAACACGAACCATATTGGAAATCACTTTGTCTTATGTAACTTTTGCCTGATTCCGAAAATAACTGTATTTGTCCTCTACGCTGCGTATTTCTGAAGATATGGACATTTTTAGGATTGGCGAAGAAAACAGTTGCACTTGGTTTACAATGGTGCTTTGTAAAGTTGCTCAATTCAGTCATATGCAGGATACAGAGTAATGAAATTTGCATCATCTAATGCAGTTTTTGCCGCTGATTATGAAAATGAGATCTGTTTTTCAATCTAACTGCTCATGGCTGAGTTATTTAGTCCTGGTGCCCTGTCATCTACATCATATGTGATTTATTAAACAAACGCATGAAATATTACGTATTGTATAAATATAATTATGAATGAAGGAATGGAGCCATGGAATTTGCATAATCAGCTAATGCAGCTTTTGCCGCTGATTCGAAAAATGACATTTGTTTTTCAATCTGATCACTCCTGAGTGAGTTATTTAGTCCTGATACCCTGTCATTCACACTGTACAGATTTATGAACCAAATGCATGAAATAGTAACTATTAAATGCAGTTTTCTTCGCTGATTCAGAATATGAGCTCATTGTTGCGCTAGTCACATCTAGCCACGAGTTATGGAACAATAAACTTTCATCAACAATCATGCTTTCAAGAGCTGTAATCTTGAAATATATATCTAAAGTCTGTTCAGAAATCTTTGGCGCTGGGTACATCGGGCAGTGTCCTGAATTTATGCGTGGTGTGAACCCCATACATGTACTGTATATATCTGTTCCTCTCATCAACGAGACTACTAAACTGTTCTCGAAATTTGCATATTGAAGTTTAATTAGAAGCAAGAAGCCTGACAAAAAAATCGACTTTTTTGGCAAAGCGCCAATTTTTGTGCCGATACCAGATTCGTATTCCCCAACCTTCAGGCATCCCAAAAATGCTACCATATATGGGTCTGCGAACAACCCTGCCAAAGTTACACTCGATTTTCTGACGCCGACAAGCGGTCAAAATTTTGCTCTCCCATAGTTAAGCACAAAAATTCATTCAAGATCGAACACATGGGGTTTTTTCCTCCAATCAATTTCAGCTTCACGGTTCTATGTTATTTCGGACATGCTGAATCCAGCGGTCACATTGGTTTTGCTCTACGACTTTGATTCTTGCTAGAAATGTGACCTTGAAATTAGGGTGTACATCTGAATTTCAGAAAGGCATAGCCCAACGTATTTTGTGTGGCCTATTCAAAACCCCATACATGTATATATGGATCTGTTTTCTCATCAACGAGATTACTATACTGTTCTCGAAATTTGTATATTATACTTTGCTTAGAAGAAAAGGGGCCTGACAAAAAAATCGACTTTTTTTGGCAAAGCGCCAATTTTTTGTGCCGATACCAGATTCGGATTCCTAAAGTTTCAAGCATCTCGAAAATACTACTACATTGTATATATGGATCTACGATCAACTCTACCAGACTTACAGTCGATTTTCTAATGCCGACATGACAACAACACCTTCTGGAATTCAGGTGGACACCCTAACTTCGAGGTCAAATTTCTAGCAAAAATCAAAGTGGTAGAGCGAAACCAGTGTGACCGCTGGATTCAGCATGTCCGAAATAATATAGAACCGTGAAGCTGAAATTGCTTGGAGGAAAAAAACCCCCATGTGTTCGATCTTGAATGAATTATTGTGCTTAACTATGGGAGAACAAAATTTTGACCACTTGTCAGCGTTAGAAAATCGAGTGTAACTTTGGTAGGGCTGATCGTAGACCCATATATGGTAGTATTTTCGAGATGCCTGAAGGTTGGGGAATGCGAATCTGGTATCGACACAAATATTGTCGCTTTGCCAAAAAAGTCGATTTTTTTGTCAGGCCCCTTTCTTCTAAGCAAAGTAGAACATGCAAATTTCGAAAACAGTATAGTAATCTCGTTTATGAGAGGAACAGATCCATATATACATGTATGAGGTTTCGACCAGGGCCACACAAGATACGTTGGGCTATACCTTTCTGAAATTCAGGTGGACACCCTAAGTTCGAGGTCAAATTTCTAGCAGAAATCAAAGTGGTAGAGCAAAACCAATGTGACCGCTGGATTCACCATGTCCGAAATAATATAGAAACGTGAAGCTGAAATTGGTTGGAAGGAAAAAGCCCCCATGTGTTCGATCTGGAATGAATTATTGTGCTTAACTATGGGAGAACAAAATTTTGACCGCTTGTCAGCGTTAGAAAATCGAGTGTAACTTTGGTAGGGTTGATCGTAGACCCATATATGGTAGTATTTTCGAGATGCCTGAAGGTTGAGGAATGCGAATCTGGTATCGGCACAAAAATTGGCGCTTTGCCAAAAAAGCCGATTTTTTTGTCAGGCTTCTTGCTTCTAACTAAAGTTTAATATGCAAATTTCGAGAACATTATAGTAGTCTCGTTGATGAGAGGAACAGATCCATATATACATGTATGGGGTTCACACCACGCATAAATTCGAGACACTGCCGGATGTATCCAGCGCCAAAGATTTTTGAACAGACTTTAGTCAGTGTTTCAGCACTTGTGAAGCGAATCGTCTATCAATAAATAGTGTATCCAACCTATTTTGAACCACCAGAACTAAATAACTCAGCCATGAGCAGTTAGATTGAAAAACAGATCTCATTTTCATAATCAGCGGCAAAAACTGCATTAGATTTAGATGATGCAAATTTCATTACTCTGTATCCTGCATATGACTGAATTGAGCAACTTTACAAAGCACCATTGTAAACCAAGTGCAACTGTTTTCTTCGCCAATCCTAAAAATGCCCATAATTTCAGAAATACGCAGCGTAGAGGACAAATACAGTTATTTTCGGAATCAGGAGGAAAAGTTACATAAGACTAAGTGATTTCCAATATGGTTCGTGTTCATGCTAATGAGTAGTGCCACTTTAGAAGTACAGCTGCTCAAGGATTTGTATGCAAATTTCTCCCGAACCAGAAGGAATCCCGCCAAACCGAGTTCATATTCGTAATCAGCGAGTAAAACTGCATAAGGGAGATCTGTTCTTTTTCAATTTCTGATAAAAAAATTTTTTCGACTATGTTCAATGGGCAAAACACCCCCCACCGCCTATAGTGTACAGAAACCGCAATAGCATAATTTTCTTTGGGTGTTTGCCATCTTTGGAAGAAGTCCTAACTTGCCGTTTTTTCGTCTGGCAATTGGTAACCGATTTTCGTTAAAAAGTCTTGTGCCCTGTTTCAGTGTTTTTGGTACGTTTTGGACAATATCTGGGTAAGCTGGTGGGATCTGGAAAATTGGTGCACACTACCTAAAAGCGCATGCAATGGGCTCTTGAATGGTGTGCAGATGAAACATGTAGCCTTATAGATAGCTGAGTTATAAGCATTGAAAAGAGCAGAGGTTGGACATTAAAAATTGACCCAAGATTTCATGACCACCCCCACTTTGGCTGACCGTATCTCTGGTTCTACTGGATGGATTCACGCAGCGCATGCACCGCCTGTCTTCTTTTTGTCCCATACTATGACACATTTCAATATCACTCTAGATGCCCTGACTTCGCCATTTGTGGTCCCTAAGCTGATCCACTCGCGATATGCATGTTAAACGCCGTCTTGCTTTATCTCTTCAAAGAGCACAAGGTCCGACAGCGACGAGGACTGACGTAAGGTGATGTCAAACTGCAACGCAAATTCACGTGAATCACTGATGTGATGGGGCTTTAGCTAATTACTTATCAAAGTGCAGTGTCGGCTGTGCTAATTACCGATCCTGACGGGAGATGGCGAATTTGCTCTAGGCTTATTTCTACCACTTTCTTCCACGGTTCAGCCACCGTGGCTTATACCAAACTGTAGGGAATTGATAGCGCTACAATATTCTGAAATAAAAAAAAACGGTGTAGTGGGATTCCAGACGAGCTAGGGAGCTCCAAAGGGGATCGAAAAAATTTTTTTCATTGAAAATGGAATTTGACTCGTTGATTCTGAAAGTACTCGAAAAGTTACCCTAAACCCCCACGTCCCAACACTTGATTAGTGCGCGCTAGAAATTGATTTGAAATTTGCCCCATAGTTAAGCGGACCGATTTTCAGAAGGCCATATCTCGAGCGTGGAGCGTCGAATCGGGATATCCTTTTGCGGTGGTTATATAACCTATCCATACGTATTAGTCCTCCAACTTTAGCCCTCCCACGCCAAAAGTTTCATTTTTGGGGTCTGAATATGGCAAAGGACCAAGACTCGATCGGTTCAGAGACTGACTCTTAATATCTTTATTTAAATAATATGTAGTTTTACTTTACTTTCCATAATAAGTTCAATTTTTACACCGCTTACCGTTTCTTCCTTTCACACCACTTCGACAAAGCGAGCGCCAAGTTCAAACTGGCTGCCAATCAGTAGCACAATGTGCTTTGCGAGCCGTTGTCAATGAAAAGAGAATGAAAAAGTGGAAATAAGCCTAGAGCAAATTCGCCATCTCCCGTCAGGATCGGTAATTAGCACAGCCGACACTGCACTTTGATAAGTAATTAGCTAAAGCCCCATCACATCTGTGATTCACGTGAATTTGCGTTGCAGTTTGACATCACCTTACGTCAGTCCTCGTCGCTGTCGGACCTTGTGCTCTTTGAAGGAGATAAAGCAAGACGGCGTTTAACATGCATATCGCGAGTGGATCAGCTTAGGGACCACAAATTGGCGAAGTCAGGGCATCTAGGTGATATTGAAATGTGTCATAGTATGGGACAAAAGAAGACAGGCGGTGCATGCGCTGCGTGAATCCATCCAGTAGAACCAGAGATACGGTCAGCCAAAGTGGGGGTGGTCATGAAATCTTGGGTCAATTTTTAATGTCCAACCTCTGTCTCTTTCAATGCTTATAACTCAGCTATCTATAAGGCTACATGTTCTTCCGCACACCATTCAAGAGCCCATTGCATGCGCTTTTAGGTAAGTGTGCACCAATTTTCCAGATCCCACCAGCTTACCCAGATATTGTCCAAAACGTACCAAAAACACTGAAACAGGGCACAAGACTTTTTAACGAAAAATCGGTTGCCAATTAAGCCAGACGAAAAACGGCAAGTTAGGACTTCTTCCAAAGATGGCAAACACTTACCCAAAGAAAATTATGCTATTGCGGTTTCTGTACACTATAGGCGGTGGGGGGTGTTTTGCCCATTGAACATAGTCGAAAAAAAATTTTATCAGAAATTGAAAAAGAACAGATCTCCTCTTCTTACTCGCTGATTACGAATATGAACTCGGTTTGGCGGGATTCCTTTCAGTTCGGGAGAAATTTGCATACAAATCCTTGAGCAGTTGTACTTCTAAAGTGGCACTACTCATTAGCATGAACACGAACCATATTGAAACGACACAGTCTTATGTAACTTTTCCTCCTGATTCCGAAAAATAACTGTATTTGTCCTCTACGCTGCGTATTTCTGAAATTATGGGCATTTTTAGGATTGGCGAAGAAAACAGTTGCACTTGGTTTACAATGGTGTTTTGTAAAGTTGCGTTCAATTCAGTCATATGCAGGATACAGAGTAATGAAATTTGCATCATCTAAATCTAATGCAGTTTTTGCCGCTGATTATGAAAATGAGATCTGTTTTTCAATCTAACTGCTCATGGCTGAGTTATTTAGTTCTTGGTGGTTCAAAAATAGGTTGGATACACTATTTATTGATAGACGATTCGCTTCACAAGTGCTGAAACACTGACTAAAGTCTGTTCAAAAATCTTTGGCGCTGGATTACATCCGGCAGTGTCTCGAATTTATGCGTGGTGTGAACCCCATACATGTATATATATGGATCTGTTCCTCTCATCAACGAGACTACTATAATGTTCTCGAAATTTGCATATTCCTTTTTCCTCCAAGCAATTTCAGCTTCACGGTTCTATATTATTTCGGACATGCTGAATCCAGCGGTCACACTGGTTTCGCTCTACCACTTTGATTTTTGCTAGAAATTTGACCTCGAAGTTAGGGTGTCCACCTGAATTCCAGAAAGTGTTGTTGTCATGTCGGCATTAGAAAATCGACTGTAAGTCTGGTAGAGTTGATCGTAGATCCATATATACAATGTAGTAGTATTTTCGAGATGCCTGAAACTTTAGGAATCCGAATCTGGTATCGGCACAAAAATTGGCGCTTTGCCAAAAAAAGTCGATTTTTTTGTCAGGCCCCTTTCTTCTAAGCAAAGTATAATATACAAATTTCGAGAACAGTATAGTAATCTCGTTGATGAGAGAAACAGATCCATATATACATGTATGGGGTTTTGAATAGGGCCACACAAGATACGTTGGGCTATGCCTTTCTGAAATTCAGATGTACACCCTAATTTCAAGGTCACATTTCTAGCAAGAATCAAAGTCGTAGAGCAAAACCAATGTGACCGCTGGATTCAGCATGTCCGAAATAACATAGAACCGTGAAGCTGAAATTGATTGGAGGAAAAAACCCCATGTGTTCGATCTTGAATGAATTTTTGTGCTTAACTATGGGAGAGCAAAATTTTGACCGCTTGTCGGCGTCAGAAAATCGAGTGTAACTTTGGCAGGGTTGTTCGCAGACCCATATATGGTAGCATTTTTGAGATGCCTGAAGGTTGGGGAATACGAATCTGGTATCGGCACAAAAATTGGCGCTTTGCCAAAAAAGTCGATTTTTTTGTCAGGCTTCTTGCTTCTAATTAAACTTCAATATGCAAATTTCGAGAACAGTTTAGTAGTCTCGTTGATGAGAGGAACAGATATATACAGTACATGTATGGGGTTCACACCACGCATAAATTCAGGACACTGCCGGATGTACCCAGCGCCAAAGATTTCTGAACAGACTTTAGATATATATTTCAAGATTACAGCTCTTGAAAGCATGATTGTTGATGAAAGTTTATTGTTCCATAACTCGTGGCTAGATGTGACTAGCGCAACAATGAGCTCATATTCTGAATCAGCGAAGAAAACTGCATTTAATAGTTACTATTTCATGCATTTGGTTCATAAATCTGTACAGTGTGAATGACAGGGTATCAGGACTAAATAACTCACTCAGGAGTGATCAGATTGAAAAACAAATGTCATTTTTCGAATCAGCGGCAAAAGCTGCATTAGCTGATTATGCAAATTCCATGGCTCCATTCCTTCATTCATAATTATATTTATACAATACGTAATATTTCATGCGTTTGTTTAATAAATCACATATGATGTAGATGACAGGGCACCAGGACTAAATAACTCAGCCATGAGCAGTTAGATTGAAAAACAGATCTCATTTTCATAATCAGCGGCAAAAACTGCATTAGATGATGCAAATTTCATTACTCTGTATCCTGCATATGACTGAATTGAGCAACTTTACAAAGCACCATTGTAAACCAAGTGCAACTGTTTTCTTCGCCAATCCTAAAAATGTCCATATCTTCAGAAATACGCAGCGTAGAGGACAAATACAGTTATTTTCGGAATCAGGAGCAAAAGTTACATAAGACAAAGTGATTTCCAATATGGTTCGTGTTCATGCTAATGAGTAGTGCCACTTTAGAAGTACAGCTGCTCAAGGATTTGTATGCAAATTTCTCCCGAACCAGAAGGAATCCCGCCAAACCGAGTTCATATTCGTAATCAGCGAGTAAAACTGCATAAGGGAGATCTGTTCTTTTTCAATTTCTGATAAAAAAATTTTTTTCGACTATGTTCAATGGGCAAAACACCCCCCACCGCCTATAGTGTACAGAAACCGCAATAGCATAATTTTCTTTGGGTAAGTGTTTGCCATCTTTGGAAGAAGTCCTAACTTGCCGTTTTTCGTCTGGCTTAATTGGCAACCGATTTTCGTTAAAAAGTCTTGTGCCCTGTTTCAGTGTTTTTGGTACGTTTTGGACAATATCTGGGTAAGCTGGTGGGATCTGGAAAATTGGTGCACACTACCTAAAAGCGCATGCAATGGGCTCTTGAATGGTGTGCAGATGAAACATGTAGCCTTATAGATAGCTGAGTTATAAGCATTGAAAGAGACAGAGGTTGGACATTAAAAATTGACCCAAGATTGACACTTTGGCTGACCGTATCTCTGGTTCTACTGGATGGATTCACGCAGCGCATGCACCGCCTGTCTTCTTTTGTCCCATACTATGACACATTTCAATACCACCTAGATCCCCTGACTTCGCCAATTTGTGGTCGCACCATAGTTAAGAAAGTCGATCCTCTCACGATATGCATGTTAACTTCTTAACTTTATCAACACGAACATAAGGTGGTCAGAACAAAAAGTCCAACCAATCACTTGGCCGGGCAGAAAGAGCTATTGATCTGTTTAGAGAAAATGCTATGAAATCTGAACTGTAGGCTGTTTAAGAGGCTACATACAATGTAGGTACCGAAAAGTGAATTGTATTGGGAAAGAGCAGATTAATAAGACTACGCAACAATATATGTACAGCCAAATGAAGAAACAATAATGAATCATATAATCATTTGTTTAATCATATAATGATATACTGCACTTGATCATAATCTTGCAGTACCTACAGTAGCTAGAGTCGCATGGCTGTTGTGCCCTCAAACGTAATGTACAATGTATGTAGGGCCCAAGACAGTCATAACAGGCGAAAAAACAGTATCGCTTTCTGGCAATGACTGGAATAAAAACTGAATAATTTTGCCCTGGTTAAGCCATACGCAAAAGTTCGAAAGCTAATTGGTCGGACTGTTGTGTTGTGTATACACATACACACACATTGGAAAATCCGATTACCAAACAACAGTAATTTGTCGGCGTCACAGGTGAAAGAAAGCAGCTGGAAGAGCTAACTTAGCAGTAACCTAGAAAGCTCAAATTCCAAAGTAAAAGTTTTAGTGCAAAATATTTCAGGTGCACTTGCGTACATGCGTACTAGCGTTTGAAGCGCACCTTTCTTCTGCTTATCTTTATTTGTTTATATCGTTCCAGCCGGACTTTCCTCTGATAACAAGGAAGCGCAGTCACAAGGCATCGGCACTGTTAACTGAGCGTATACCAAGCCCAATTCTGTGTGAGAGAATGCCGCTAAGTGAGCAAGAACGTTCTGTCTTCTCTAGCGCACAAGTGAAGCGCTATCTCAGAAGTGTGGCACCTCTGGTCTTGCACATCAAAATTGCACTGGAAGTTGCAAATGTCATTGAGAGCACTGACTGGGAGACAATCGAAACTGAAGCGGTATTTCTTATCGAAAAACATTATACATGCTATTTATGCGAAATATTGTGTCAATTTTCAGAGAAATAATGTAGACCGTATAGTGAAGCTGTGGAATGTACTGGAAGCTCGGCTCAGTTCATTGGCCCAACTCCTGGACGCTTTGCGAAACGATGAGAACACTCAGCAAATCGCTCAAGAGCTCAGTGATCGTTTAGCAAACGGTGAACTGACTTCTCTTTGGACAAAAGAATGAAATTTTCACTGTTTTGTTCTAGTGAATGTACAGACCTCCAGAGAGAACAGCGACAGTCGGCAGGCGAAGACGTTGAAGAATTTTCTCCTACAAAGGTGTCAAAACGTATCCAGAGCTTGGAGTCATCTATTGCCAAACGTTGACTTGCAAGAGTGTTATGTGCAGCCTGAAATGGTTCAAGCTCATATTCACCAACTTGGAGCTGCAGCAGAACCGACAAATGAGTTGGAACCAAGGAACCTATCACTCAAAGACATACTAACAGCAAGTCAACTTCGAAGCCGAATTCTCATAGAGGGAAAGCCAGGTGTTGGCAAAACTACCTTCCTGAACAAGATCGCTTCTGATTGGGCCACGGAAAATGCCCACCACTTCTCTGACAACACCCGTTACCTTCAAGAAAGCTTTAACATGGTGTTTCTCTTACCTCTGGCCAGCCTGAACGGTGGCAAGGTACAGACACTGGCTGGAGCTGTGGACCTACACCTGCAGGAGTGTGTGGCTTGGGTGCTCGACCGGTTCAACACCTCACCGGAGAAATGTCTGCTACTTCTGGACGGCTTCAATGAGTATGACCAGTCCTGTGAAGAGGTCAATAACATCATCTCTGGAAAAAGACTGGCCTCTCTCAGAGTGATGGTTACCAGCAGACCGTCACATGTTAGCAGACTGGTCGAGCTAACATCTGCCATACACTACCTGTCCATCAAAGGGCTGACAACAGCTGAAGCTCAACAGGAGTTCCTGGAACGTCAGGGCTGGAGAGAAGATGGAGATGGATTTGAGCTACTGAAGAGGATAACGCAGGTGGGCCAGTTGTGGAGCTCCCCTCTCCACTTGGCAATGCTGTGTATTCTGCATGCAGCTAGAGAGGAGATCAACTTCGACCCACACAACCCGGCCTGTCTTCACATCTTGCTCAAATGCTTCACAGACCACACCATTTCAAGATGTATGAAAGAGAAGAAACTGGTGATTGAGGACAGAGCAGAGTTGATAGGCTACATTGGTCAGCTGGCGTTCCAGGAGCTCACAAACAATGAAGAGTGGTCAGACATCTCAAAAAATGTGCCGCTAGAGTTGAGCCAGATGGAAAAGAGAAAAACGGATGCCCTGATGGAGGTAGCAGCAAAGACTGGTCTGTTGATTCTGAGGAGAGAGTTCGATCCGAGCACGGGCGAAGAAAGGGAGAAGCGGCAGTTTGTGCACCAAGTTTTCGTTGAGTATTTTGCGGCTGGGCACCTGGCACGTTGGCTGAACTACTCTAAAAGGGAAGGCATAGTAGGGCTATTGGCTAGGCACCTGGTACGTTGGCTGGGCTACTCTTATAGGGCACACACAGTAGGGCTATTCAGCGGCAGCTTCAAGACTATCACCAATAACTATCGATCTGTCTTCTCCTATTTGTTGGCGGCCGAGTCTCAAGTCTATCTGCCGGTACGCTACTATTAGGCGATGCCGATTAGGCGATGCCGATTAGGCGACGCCGATTAGGCGATGGTACTATTAGGCGACAAAAAACATTAATAGATAATAGTACCAATTAGGCGGGCCTTCTGAATCAGTCAAGGGTCAAGGGGCCATGTTCAGCTGTAAGGCTAAATGCGCTGTTTTAACTATGCATGGCTAAGTGGCACTAAAATCATGTCTCGTTAATCTTATAACTCGTTAACTTATCGCTAAACAAGCCACCTGCCCTGACTGTTTCTAACTGAGATCCTGGAATTTGCCCCTATTCCCCAGCTTGCGTCGAGCACGCGAGCGGCCATCGGGTCGGCCACATATTTTCTGGGTTCCTCTTTTCATTAACGCGCTGGATGCAGACGATGCACGACGCACCAATAACTTTGCGGAAGCAGCTCACAGAGTTTCGCAGCGAGAATTTGATGCGGCGCGTCCATCCATCTAGCGCTTTATAAATGTTCTGCGACATGCATACATGGGCCGGAAAAATGGGTTTGGGTTGGGGGTAGTCAAAATCCGAAAATTTGAGCGGTGTGGGCAACCCTCAGCCCATGTATGGCGACATGTGCAGAAATGTTTTCTTCTCTACTAATGAGTGCTCAGCGAGATGGAATTTATCCATCCTTGGTGTTGCACTTATTTTTTAAATGAGTCCTTGAATTTGCTTTGCTATTTTGTTATACTTTGTTTTAATTACTGTTGTGCTGTTTGCATTGTTGTGCTATGTTTTAGTGGTAACGTACATGTATGTTGCCGTACGATTTATAGAAAAAAATTATTTCTGTCGCCTAATAGTACCGTCGCCTAATAGTACCACTAAATCGCCTAATCGGCGTCGCCTAATCGGCATCGCCTAATCGGCATCGCCTAATAGTCCTGCTTCGTCTATCTGCATCACTTGTTAGAATATCAGACTAAGCAATTCGACTTGGAAGGATCGATCCTGCACAACACACTAAAGCCGTTGCCGTGGCTACCCTGCATCCAAATATCAGACGAGCTTAGCAAGTGGGCTTCCTCAAGCACCAAAATTACGTTCTACTGTTATTATCAATTCCACCAACTCTGCATCCTGAAAGAGTTGATGACAGGAGCAACAAAATCAAGAATTGAGATTTGGCATGCAGAATTTGACAATCACGTGGACTGTGTAAAGGCTGTTCTGTCACTGATTGACGGTACTCTGGAGCTACATCATAGCAATCTTGGTAAAGTGGACTGGAGTCAACACCTGCATCTGCCAAACATCACTACATTGGATTGGTATTCTAATAGTGGTGAGCGAAGATGGACGTTGCTGCACTGTTTGCCAAATCTGACTCAACTAGAACTACAAGGTCTCACTGGGAACGATGTTCTGGAAGTGTGTCAAGTGTTGAATAAGCTAAAACACTTACGGATTCTAAAGCTTGCGTGTCGGTCAGTTGGTCCGGTAGAAACGATGAGACTGTCAGAAGCTATAGCGCAAAGCTGCTTGATCAACACTCTGCAACAGCTCTCCTTTAATTTCTTTCCCATCGACAATGAAGATGTCAGTGGAAGTGAGCTTCTCTTTCAAACGGTGGCAAAGTGCACGCAGCTGCAGTCTTTAACGTTGTTTCTCTGTTACTTGAACCCCAAAAACCTGCAGGAACTGCCTGAAATACTGCTGAACGCTCCTGTAGCAGCCAGTCTGAAAAAACTTTCTGTCACAAACGTTCATCAAGTTGGTGATGTGAAACTGTCAAGAAAGGAATTAAAGGCTATTGAGCAGAAACTCAGCACTGCATTCAGCACAAAAATGTCATTTGATGATTGGTAAGAAGTGGAAGGACATCATCGTCAGGAGAATGCTAGTAAAGCAGGGTCCCAAATGAAGTGATGGCAGTAAAAACCGATCTCACCTCAATCCGACCGATTGCATTCTACTGCAAAGTAAAAGCAGATTCGAGTCCGAATCCTTCCTTCCAGTCAGTGTTTACTTTTACGGCAGTGGGTGTCACGTTCTTATCTGATAACTATTTACTTGCAAGGGATTTGGTTGTATAGCAATAGATGTTGAAGTAAAATATAGAAGTGCAATTGAGTTTGTCTCTTTCGTACATTGGTTTTATGCTCACCCACCGAGCGTTGGCGCATTTGCACTCTTCATCTCTACCGTATAATATTGTTTAGAGTACCCGGGTACTTTAAATGGCACTTAGGGTTTTGCGAAAATAAAATTGAATCCATTTATAGTAGCCCGGTACTATATATGGCACCTACGAAATCTGCTCTATAAGAAACTACCAATATGAAGTTCTTTGCTCAAATTGCCGAGTTGATTTAAAAATAGGTTATGTACGTACATCAGAAGCTCTATGATTGCATTATCTACTGTTTTTCTTCATACAAACAAGGTTTATCACAAAAAATACTGTATTTTTCCCACGTTCTATATGGTACATTGTTGAGTGGAAGGCAAATACAGATCTGTATAGAAAGCAGGCGAACACAGTGTTTAAACTTTATCGTGCACACTTCGTGTTCGTATCAAGAAGGGTTAGTTTTGTAATAATATCGGCATAAACAGGTCCCGGCCGTGCAGATGCAATAGAGAAAGGGGACTGGCCAGCCATTTCGAGTAAGGTTTTTTGTTTTTGTCCAGGGAGGGGTTGGGAGGGTTTTGGCACTTTAGCATGCTTTAATTATTAATAAACCCCAGAAATTGTAATTTTAGGCTGCCAATTTGCTCTTCAAAGGAAAAAACAAGCATAAAATGGCAAAAGGATAAAAATGCCTTTAGGTACATCTTAAGATGCATTTTGCGAGAAAGTCAGCTTTGAGGGGGCAAGCAGGGTCATCTCACGGATCCGGCTGATATTTATATCTCTTAAAATAGAGCACAGTCGAAGACCAACGGTGCATGCCCGGCCACCAGCAACCCCCTGGAACCGGAGCTACACCCCCTCAAAGTTGGGTCGGCAGCAATTTTCGGGCTCATTTTAATAGCTCTGACACCCTCCATTCAAACGATCACCCTTCATTCGTTTCTTAAGCTAGGATCCCGACTCGCGTATGGTTTTGTAGCTGGTCCAATGGCCTTTCATATTCTGGTACTCCGGTTTCCAGATCCTAGCTGGTTACCGAGATCTTCACCGAAAACTGCGAAATTGCCGCAAAATGCCACTCCGTTTTTTTTTCGAAAAATCTTTATAACTTTTTGTGCAAAGGCCCTGCCAAGCTAATGTTTTAACAAATGTTAGGCATGAGTTGGCCAAACAAAATGAGCGCACTAAAGTGTGCTGTATAGGGGGGGATATGGGGGGGGTGTTTGGCCTCTCAAAGGTGTTCGAAAAATTTTTTTTTCTGCAAAGCTTAGTGGTTAGCATACTGTTATATGCAGTTTTGTGTGCTGAGTTCGAAAATGCATTCAGTTTAGCTAGACTCGCTCTGGATCGGGAGAAATTGGCGTCCAAAGTTGAGACCAACCCTATTTCTTGAGTGGCACTACTCGCTAGTATGACCATTAAACGCGGTACAATGCAGTTTTTCTTATGTAGTTTTTGCTGCTGATTCCGAAAATAACTTTATTTTTGCTCTACGTTGCCTAATTTTGAAGATATCGGCATTTTCATGATTTGGGAAGAAAACGGCTGCACTTGTTATAACATGCTCGTTTGAAAGGTGACTCAATTCAGTCGCATGTAGGGTACACAGCCATCAAATTTATATCACCTAATGTAGTTTTTGCCGCTGATTACGAAAATGACATCTGTTTTTCAATCTGACCGCTCCTAAGCGACTTATGTAATTTTTATGCCCTGGTACTCGGACAATAAGTTATCTGTCAAATCTGGGTATAAAATGGTATCTATCTGGTGCAGTTTTCTTCGCTGATTCAGAATATCATCATGGTTTTGCGCTACGGCCACTCAGTCGCAAGTTATGGACCTCTGAAATTTTATTAAGAAACATGCCATGATAAGCCATAATCCTGAAATAAATGTTCAGCATTCATGCATTTCTGAAGGGAACCTTTTGTCAGCTAATAGTATACCCGACCTGCTTTGATCCGCTGAGTTCAAAAATGGCGTTTGTTTTCATCTATAATTACTCCTTTTGGAGATATATGAATATTAATGCAAATTTTGTTTGATCAGTAATATCTCGAAATTGAACAGTAGTAGAGAAAAACAAAGGTCATTTTTGAACTCAGCCGGTCAAAATAGGTCGGGTACACTATTGACTGGCAAAAGGTTCCCTTCAGAAATGCATGAATGCTGAACATTTATTTCAGGATTACGGCTTCTCACAGCATGTTTCTTAATGAAACTTCAGAGGTCCATAACTTGCGACGGAGTGGCCGTAGCGCAAAACCATGATGATATTCTGAATCAGCGGAAAAAACTGCACCAGATAGATACCACGTTATGTCCAGATTTGACAGATAACTTATTGTCCGAGTACCAGGGCATAAAAACTACATAAGTCGCTCAGGAGCGGTCAGATTGAAAAACAGATGTAATTTTCGTAATCAGCGGCAAAAACTGCATTAGGTGATATAAATTTGATGGCTGTGTACCCTACATGCGACTGAATTGAGTCACCTTTCAAACAAGCATGTTATAACAAGTGCAGCCGTTTTCTTTCCAAATCATGAAAATGCCGATATCTTCAAAATTAGGCAACGTAGAGCAAAAATAAAGTTATTTTCGGAATCAGCAGCAAAAACTACATAAGAAAAACTGCATTGCACCGCGTTTAATGGTCATACTAGCGAGTAGTGCCACTCAAGAAATAGGGTTGGTCTCAACTTTGGACGCCAATTTCTCCCGATCCAGAGCGAGTCTAGCTAAACTGAATGCATTTTCGAACTCAGCACACAAAACTGCATATAACAGTATGCTAACCACTAAGCTTTGCAGAAAAAAATTTTTTTCAAACACCTTTACGAGGCCAAACACCCCCCCATACCCCCCTATACAGCACACTTTAGTGCGCTCATTTTGTTTGGCCAACTCATGCCTAACATTTGTTAAAACATTAGCTTGGCAGGGCTTTTGCACAAACAGTTATAAAGATTTTTCGAAAAAAAACGGAGTGGCATTTTGCGGCAATTTCGCAGTTTTCGGTGAAGATCTCGGTAACCAGCTAGGATCTGGAAACGGGAGTACCAGAATATGAAAGGCCATTGGAACAGCTACAAAACCATACGCGAGTCGGGATCCTAGCTTAAGAAACGAATGAAGGGTGATCGTTTGAATGGAGGGTGTCAGAGCTATTAAAATGAGCCCGAAAATTGCTGCCGACCCAACTTTGAGGGGGTGTAGCTCCGGTTCCAGGGGGTTGCTGGTGGCCGGGCATGCACCGTTGGTCTTCGACTGTGCTCTATTTTAAGAGATATAAATATCAGCCGGATCCGTGAGATGACCCTGCTTGCCCCATCTCTTCGTCACCAAAGCTGACTTTCTCGCAAAATGCATCTTAAATACTAGCAGTGGAAGGAAACGCTAAATTCGGTTACCAAAAGGCTTCTTTCTTATGTTTAAAATTAAAGATTTCTGAGCCAGTTTATCGTACTGCTAGGTGTAGTGGTACATAGTATGCTACTTTATGTGTATAGCCTTTTCTCACTTCACTAGTACTTGCGTTATATTTCTTCAGTTTATTTTCGAGATTTGTTCTACCAACCGTCACTATTGGCCCAGAACGTGGGGCTACCATAGGTACCGGTTACATTGCCGGCACCATATATGGTGTCGGTACCATAAACGGCGTTAAGTGCCTGACTGTCATATAGATCATCCGCCGGTGGGGAGGGGGGTTGGTTCGTGTTCACGGTTCCAACTTTATGTAGTAACATTCACTATCTTTTATACAGACAGGACTCTGCTAAAACATACAAGAATAGCTACACAACAACGCTCAATGAGTAGGCTTTGGTTCATACTTAGGCTTAGGGCTTAGGTTCAGACTTGAGCTTAGGCTTACGGTTAGGTAAAAAATTGCATTTCAGTGAGTTCAGTACATTCTAGTAATGCATGCACAATCCAACCAGAGTGAGAAAATTTAAAAAATAGCGTTTGAGAAAGCATTTGAAAGCCATTCTGAGTGTAAAATTAGCAGAAATTAACAGTTTTGGTACTCATACATGTAACAGCTCCGGGCCGACCTGGGGGAGGGGGGTAGGGGGGGTTTCCTCAGGTGGGGGGTACTGTTGCATGCGTATACGCATTACGCATATCATTACGCAAAGTACGCATTGTATTTTAGAATGCGTATACGCATACGCATACGCATACGCATTTGAATTTCATTACGCAATATTATTACGCATTCTGGCAAAAGTTTGCATATTTTTGCGTAATGCGTATTGGGTCTCAAAAACAGCTGCCTTTTCGAATGTCTTGCAAAAAATTTAGTGCAAGTCGTTACCAAATGGTCATTCCTCATGTTTTTTAGTGTGAGGTGAGGGTACCAGAAATCTTCTGAGATAATTTGAAGCTTTGACTAAGTTGTGCTTGCTAATATTTAAAAAAAGAGGCTAAGTTTTAAGAGGAAAGGAAACGTGCGACAAATCCTTGAATTTAGAGTTTCTACGGTTTTTGGTGACATCAGTTGTGTTGTATGTATACTCAGAGGGTATCTGTTTGTGCTTCCACTGCAGTGGCGTATTCAGGGGTGTAGGGTGGGTGCACCCCCGTTTGCGGTGGAGGTAGGAAGAGAAAGTCTGTCAAAAATAGGCTAAACTAATGAATTATGTACTAGAACTGTCTACTTTGTGCTTAGTAAAATGCCTTTTATATGCGTTTTTGAAGGCTAAATTTTAAGAATTTTCTCGCCCTGTTCGGGCAGAAGCCCAACCAGGCCACTTTAAACTACTAAAACTTGTAATTTCTGTCAATTTTAAACCTGGAATGTGTTTTGAACGCGTTTTTTAAGGCAAATTTTGCTAAATTTTTTAAGGCACAAACTTTTACAGCCCCTGCCGAAATCCTGGATACGCCGCTGTTCCACTGTGTGTTTAGTTTATTATGTTTGAATGCTACTGGACTTCTCTAATGAACATTTGACCAATTTCTTTAGTAATAAGTTTAGGAAAGCGCACGTCTCTTGCCTTTTGAAAACATACATACTATAGTGCAATTCTTTGAGGGCAGAAATTTATCATCAAGCCTCAACTATGTCTCAAAAAAACCTGGATTAGAAAGTTGGACATCCAAACAACATACTGCAGAGCCAAAAAACCTGTTCAGTGAAATTTCTTTATGTTTCTGAGATTACGCATTACGCATACGCAATACGCAAAATACGCATTAGTTTTTGCAATGCGTATACGCAAACTCATACGCATTTGTAATTGGAATGCGTATACGCATACGCATACGCATACGCATTTGAAAAATTCGGTATTAAACAACAGTAGTGGGGGGTCGAGGGGGGGGGTTCGCCCAGGTGGGGGGTCCCAAATTTCAAAAAGCTCCAAAACGCCTAGAAATGCGTTTTTAGCACGTTTTTTTCAGTAAGGACGCTAAAAATCGCTATTTTAAGCTGCCAAATAGCGTTTTAAAGCTAAAAACAAGCAAAAAATGACAAAAAGAGCTTCCAAAAACACCGATTTTTCTTAAATATCAGCAGTGGAAACGCCAAATTCAGTTTACAAAGGCTTTTCAAGTGAATTTTAGGCTAAAAATTAGTGATTTCTGACCCAGTTTGTTAATACTGGAGCCACTACCACCACTTGTATTTTTTGGTCGGGGGGAGGGGTCCCTTAACCTGTCTCGGGGGGGGGGGGGGGGGTGTGGGGGGGTTTGGCCTTTCCAGCAGGGGGGGTAACCCCCCAAACCCCCCTAGTACATGTATGTTGGTACTCATGAATTGGTAATTCAGTGGTCTTTCATATTTTCGGTGAATTCTTTTCCTAACTCGGCCGGAAATGGTGTTAACTTCCCCTTAGTCGTGGGTGCGTACATTATACGGTAGTGGTACATTCTGTATCACTACATGGAAACGGCACAATTTCTATTTTAGATAAGGACAGGGACATTGTAATACTGGTGTACTACGTACTTAGAAAAGCGGACAGTATTAGAAATTCTACTAACTTTTAGTTTGATTAACGCAAAGAAGCTTGCTAAACCTAATCATCGATTAACATTTCGATTTTTCTAGTACAATTTTGACAGTTCCCAATTAGTATTGGATGACAAAAACCCGAATACCCAATATCTTGGAAACACGCGAACACAGCCAATACCCAATACCTAATACCTGCAAAACACCCCAATACACTTAATTCCCAATACCCTATACCAGTTAGCACTGTAGTAGAAATAGCGGGTTCGTTTTGTTGTGTGTATTGTAATGAGGACAAGTGATTCAAAAAACTCTGCATTGTTAGACAGGCGACATGTTGGCTTGGCTGTGACATGAATATAGGTTAGAAAACTTCTATGTGAGTCTATTTTACGTGGCATAATTAGCCCCCCATCGGATCAGTTGTTATAGAAACATTGCCTTCTCCAAATTAGATCTGTGATCGGACAAGCTTATTGGCGACATGGCTTCTAACCTAACGGCCGAAAAGCTCAACTTGCTTATGACCTTTTCTGTCTACACAGCGCATGGATTGCTGTGTTTTTGCAGCAATTTCATGCTTTTTCTTGTAGTGATGCGACATGAGGCTCTGCGCCATTGCAAGGAATTCGTTCTAATGGCGGCTTTGGCTTTTTTCGATGCGCTTGCTTTTGGACTCACTAATGTTTTGCTCGGTAATTAGCAGTTCTCAATTCTTAAAAGATTGCTGAAATTTTTATTAAGATTCTCTGCTTGTAGCTTGTTCATTTGATTTTGAGAGCAAATATCTCAGAAACTATGAAAGCAGATATCTTAATAAACGATCAATCTTACAAGAATTTATTTATCACTCATTTTTAAAAAGATTCACTCAAATTGGTGAAGACTTGTGGTCAGGGACGTTTACCATACCAAACCAAATTCAAAACAGCTCCTTCTATACTATACCGATCCGATCCGATCCGATGTGTGGGGGGGGACCTTACGGCCCTACGCTCAGACCTCTGCGGTCCATTGCGCAACCCCCGTATTCGTCATCTCGGACGTTTGCCCTCCTTTCACTGCCAAGCCACTCTAGCCATGCTGTTGGGCGCCAGGTACTAGGAGAGCGCCTGGCGTGGTGACGTCATGGTTCTGACAGCGTCCACTGGCGCCCGGCCGGAGGACTAAACCGGTATAGGCCTTGTTGTGTCGTCTCAGCCAGCACTTGACGTCATTGATCTTTCTCCAATGTGGCATGCTGTAGGAGCGGCTTCGGTGCAATGGCAGATCCAGTTGGTTCCCATTTTACCTACTTGCTGTAACCAGCTTTCGGTGGCCTGGGTGGAGCGTTGTGCCGACGACCAACTCTTTGCAGCAAGAAACTTGCCATGCCGAGAGGATGAACCACTACAACGGCTAGGGATGCAGGGGCCGCCGTGACTCAGAGGCAGCAAGCTACGCACTGAGCCAACGACGCGGCCTATACTATACCATACAACATCAAAATCAAACGCCTTTACCATATTAATTTAGTAATAGAATTATGATTTTGGTAAGGCTTTTTCATTTTAGTACTAGCTTGTTGGCTATATTTATAACTCTTTTCAAATGCGTCAAAATGTATTTCCAAGTATTTCTGCATGTTTTGATTCGAAAAAACTCAAGAAAGGTGGATTGAGCATAATTTCCAAAGGCTTCTATGACATTATCACAGCAAACTACCACTACTGTACCAAATTCATACCAAAAATCATACCAACCAAATTCAAACTGAATTAGCTAGTACTATGCCATACCATATCGAATTCAAATCGCCAAGTTTATACTATACCATACCATATCAAATTCAAAGTTTGAATTTGGTAGGCATCTCTGCTTGCGGTTGCTACAGTAAAATGTATAGGTTGCGGACTCTGTCTGTACTTCAAAAGAGATAAATTTCATTGGAATACAATTGTTTAGGTTTGTACCGCATTCCCAAAGTGCTAGACGAGTCATTCCTGGAAGCAGCTACCCAAAGGATGTGTTTTCAAGTGATCGGTCAGAGTTTATTCTTCTTCACTTACTCACCCAGTTGTTGTATGTTGTTCGTGTTATCATTTGATCGGTTTTTCGCTGTCCAATGGCCATTGTACTATCTGGGTTTGTCTCGCAATTACGCGTTCGTTCTAATAGGTACCGTTCTTTCTGTGACTACTGTAGGCTACAGTACCCTAGGGTTACGCTCGTGGTTCTCTAACAAAAACGTAACCAAAATGTGCTGGTCGTCAGAGGCTGTAGTTAGAGTGGACTTTAATATTTACTCTAGAATTTGCACCTTTTTCGTTTGCTTGAGTCTAGTCATGTATGCTATGGCAATGGTTAGCTATAAGAAGCGCCTCAGCAAAGTTATAGATGGCCAACTGACCAACAGTCTGAATAGCAGGAAGCTAAAATGGCAAAAAGCATTCACCCGGGTTGTGGGAATTAGCTGCATATTTACGTTCTGCTTTATGGTGCTGCCTATGTTCGTGAACAATTTTCTGGCTAACTTTTACCCAACTCTATACTACTATTTTTCCGGCTGGATCTGGCTGATCAATTGTACCAATTCGTTTTGTAATTTGGTTATTTTTGTTAACAAACAAAAAGACGTTAGAACCGGTTTCTGGGCAATGGTCAAACGCAAACCCATGCCGGCTTTGTTGACCGAATGGAATGGAATAACTCAGAAAAGATGATATGCTATCGTGTTATACTGTATTGTATTATGTTGTGTCGTATTGTTTTGTGTTCTGTTGTATTGCACTGTAGTGTATTGTATTTTATTGTTGCTTAGTATTGTTTTGTGTTCTGTTTATTGTACTGCGTTGTATTGTAGTTTATTGTATTGTATTGTGTTGTGTAGTATTGTTTTGTTTTCTGTCGTATTGTACTGTATTATGTTGTATTTTGTTTTATTATGTTTTGTTGTATTCTTAAAATGTGTCGTTTGATATTGCTTGTGTGTCGTGTGTCCATTTTCATCCGAAGCTTTGAAAAAGGTAATTTTTTCTCCTGCCCTCAGTTCGATTTTGATGGTATCAAGTTATGTTAAAAATAGACGTGTTTACCAATAATGTCTCAGATTTTTAACCATACATACATACATAACACATATACGTTTTCCACTGTGCGCAGATCGCAACAGGATAGCAAAGTATTTGACAAAATGTACCGAAAAGGCAAAATTTGGCTTTTATATTCTACTGCAACGTGTCACAGATAACTGGCATGGTTGGGTCAGAAAATATAGAAAACTGCTATGGTGCATATTGTAGTGTTGTTATGACTACTAGTCAAAGTCAAAGTCATAGTTAATACTTTTGTGATATCGCAGTCAAACGGACAGGTAGTCAGAGTCAAAGTTTGACTACCTTCGTTACCATAAATATGTAGTCAAACGAAAACCAGATAGTCAAACGGTTTGACTATGACTACATTTTGTTAAAAGCAGCAGGGTTTTCACCTGCATTTTACCCCTTTTTTTGCTGTTCGCAACTAAATATGTTGCTAAGTTATTACGTTTCAAAGAACTTCAGAACACCAAGACCAAATACCCCTTTTTTTGAAAAAAATTGAAGCAATGACAGGTGTCAGTCAGTGAATCTCTGGTTGATGCAAGCTTTTCCTTGAGGGAGGGTAAAAAATGGCATACTGTACGAACAGTAAAATACTTTCCTAAAAACGTTTTGTGCAGCAAAGAAGAATATGAGATGAGAGAACTCAAGAATTCTAATTGTTTCACGGTTTGTTTGTTCCGTTTTTGCGGTTATTGTTCTGCAGCATCTTTGTCTTTTGTATTGAAAATTTCGATACAAAATCAATTATGCACTCATGCGCTCATTTTTGGGGCTAATTATACAATTAATTTCGAAGTAAAAGATCTACGGATGCAATCACAGCCATTTCAGGTGACTGAATTGAACAAATCGCTGAAAATGTCTATTTGGCTCTGTGTCAAAAAGTAGTCAAAGTAGTCAAACCAGTGATCGTAGTAGTCAAATGGTTTGACTACGATATAGTCAAATTTGACTACTCTGGTATTGTACTCAAACCGGTGGTAGTCGTAGTCATAGTCAAACAGAAATTTTGGTATTGTAACAACACTAGCATATTGTCGACAATTTTATTACTGGTAATATTTGGGCTTTCTACAAAGCGTTGCGTGACAAAGTACATATTGCATCCAAGCGCACGAAGATCCGTGTTCCTCTTGAATAATAATCACACATGCATGCTACTGACAGCTCTCCCTCCACTAAAATGAATAGCACAGCGGTCGGTTCAAATTACATGTACAGTTTTGAACATTTCCTGGTCTATATTGTAATGCTTCCAATCGGTCTTATTGGCTGTGCCGGAAACTGCATAGTTGTGGGCGCTTACATCAGATATCCTAATATGCGCAAGCAAGAATGTTCTCACCTTCTTTCTGCACTTGCACTATTTGACTTAATTACCTGTAAGCTAATCTTGTGGACAATTGAATTAGGACAACCATTTGTATTTTCAGCTCTTGGTCATATTATACTGTCTGTGGGGCAACTATACTTGCAGTTCAGCAAGGTAGACTATACTAGACATGCTTGTCTAAGTTTGGCTCTCTTGGCAGGGATGGGCTATTGTGCAGGTCAAATTCTCACATTAGCCATCGCTTCAGACCGGTTTGAGTCGTTAAAAAATCCACTCGATTGTGGAGACAATCGAGCCCGCTCCAAGGCTGCGCTGAAAATATTGGTTATCTCTCTGATTTTTTCTTTGCTGTTTGCCGGTTCCACATTTATCGGTGTGCCGCTTCACACAAAACCAGAGAAATGCACCTTTGGCGCCAGTGTTAACCCAAGTCTGACCAAGTATTGGGCACTATTTAACCTTATTATTTGTCCCAGCACCGTTGTTTTGTATGTCAGAGCGTTGATTTACATGCGACAGAACAGCCTAAAGTTTGCGGCGGAAAATAGTGGCTGGAGAAAAAGTGCGCTCGAACGCCAACTAAGGGCAAACCGGGCTATAAACTCTATTCTCATGTGTTATATCCTTCTCTGGGTTCTTCCAAATATCACTCTGGTTACCAGCGCCGCAGGGCTGTTTCCTTCTTTTGCTGGTAAGATCTCACCAGTGGTGGGGCTGGCTGCGGCTATCAATTCTTCAGTCAACCCTGTGGTTTACGCGGCACGGAGTACAAAGATGCGACGATTTATGAAGGCGTTCTGCAAATGTCAACCTGCCGCTAATATAGCCCCTGTGTCCAATGCGTGAGGAAGGTTGTCGAATTCGCACGGATCTGCGAAAAATTGTAGTCTAGGTGAGCTCATTAGCAAGTTAAACCAGGAAGTTGGCTCATTAAGCTATCGTAGCTGCAGCCAAGACCAGTAATTAAATTCAGCATCCAGCTAATTAGGTCAATTCAGTCTGTTTATATATTTTGGGCATGTACCAGCCATCTCACATCGTTAAGAATGAACGCTAGTGAGCAAAATTACCTCTATACCTTCGAACACTTAGCCATTTACTCTATCACCCTTCTGTGTGGCCCGATTGGCCTTGTCGGAAATGTGGTGGTCTTGGGTGCTTATCTAAGATATCCTGTTCTGCGCAAGCTTGAGTGCTCACACCTTTTGGCTGCACTGTCTGCTGTCGAAATTCTCTTTTGTAAGTTATTTGTGACCATACGTACCATACACGTAACAGGCAGTCTGCAGCCCTTCATCTTCAGCAGATTTTTTTTGTATCTCTCATCTTGGCCATCAGCGATTAGCTGATGATATGAGGCCAACAGACGCACCTTTTTGTATGGCAGAATGGGACGTTACCTATGAAAAGATGTTTGACACATCTTGATAAGGGAGAGAAGTTAGTAGATTGTGGGGCAGAAATAGGAAGGAGATCTAAAGTGGCTTGGAACGAGAGCTTGTCCAACTGATATCCTGTGGTCTCAACTGACTGGAGCAAGAAGAGTAGCATCGGCGACGAAACCAACTTGAGGCTTGGAACCAGACCACAGTTGGAGCATTGGACAGTGAGAATCGGGGCTGAAAAGCGTTGTAGAGAGCGAGCGAAGCTGTGGTTGTGGTGATCAGTCTGGTGAATGGCTGGGAGAAAAGTCCTGTTCAATGAACTGTTTTGAGTCGATAGTGCAGCTCGGCAGCCCATCAACAAAGGGTGCAACACTTGCAGCTGAGAATATGCAGAAGATAATCATCTTGGAGCTGTAAGGGAAAATTAATTAGGGGTAAAGGGCTCACACACTCAGGAAGTGATAAAGCAAGTGTGGCCACAAGGATCTTCAGCACTCTAAACCATACATCAATAATGCGAATGTTGGAAGGGTCTTCTTGAGCAACCCTTGCGAGGTTTCTGGGACAGTTTACGCACACCACATACCCCGAAAGGTAAGTTCCCAGTGGTTTTGATCGGATCCTGAGCTATGAGCAAGATAATAAAGAGTGAAGATTTTGGAAGAAAGAGTAGCATGAATAGTAAGACAAAAGATGAGTGGGCGTTAGCAGCAAAGCAAGCCAAGCCTACTTTACTCCCCTCCCCACCACAGGGAAGTTCCCACTCATGGTAGGGGCCAGCAGATCACCTGTTTCATGTATTGTCTGGCTACATTTTTCGACCTCTTCTTAAAACACAAAAGTTCCAGGTATGGGAGTAATGACGCTGTCAATTGGGCAATTGTATCTGCAGTTCAGCAAAGATTCCTACTCTAGACTGTTCTGCATCTTGCTAGCCTTCCCAGGTCTTATTATGTTGCAAGCACGGCAAATCGTCACACTAGCTATAGCCTATGATCGGTTGGAAGCGTTCAAAGATCCATTTCTCTATGGCGACAGTTCAGCTCATGCTAGAAGCGCTCGTTACGTTTTGGCATTCGCTTTTGCTTTTTCACTATTTACCAGTTTGACATCTTTCCTTGCTGTCGATTTATTCACTTCGCCTAGTACTTGCACGTTCGGCGCTAGCACCAGCAGAAGCTTTGTACTCTACTGGGCGTTGTTTAACCTTTTGGTGAGTCCGAGCGTCGTATTGATTTATCTGAGAGCGTTGATTTGTATGCGGCAAGCGAGCAAAAAATATCTGTCAAGTAATCAGAGCGAGATGGTCAAAAAATCTCTTCAAGACCAGATTAAGGTCAGTCAGGCCGTGAATACGATTCTTGCGTCGTTTGTAGTGCTGTGGGTTCTGCCCAATATCGCTTATATATTGGGTGGGCTCTCCGGCGTGCCTGAGCCGATTTTAGGCAAGGTGACTCCTATTGTAGCAGTTAGTGGGGCTGTTAATTCGGTAATTATTCCGTTTATCTACGCTGCTCGCAGTTCGAGTATTAGAAAGTCTATGGTGGCTTTCTTTAAGTGTAAATCGTCTGCTACTGTTGATCCTGCAATTGTTGTATTTTAAATTTAGCACTAAAACTTTTCCAATGGAGTGTATGATGGGTACTGTTATTTTACTATAGTATAGTAAAACAAAAATTAGTAATACTAGTGCTATTTTACTAGTAGTAAAATAATAGTAAAAAGTAAAATTAACAGCCAATAGTAAAGTAAAAATTAAATTAAATTAACAAAGACCGTCAATAGTAAAATGAAAATTTTACTACTATTTTACTAGTTTTTGGTGAATTCCAGCCAATTTCCTGACCAATTTTGCAATAAAAGATGTCTGGGCGCACATTTGTCTGTCGAATTTCACACATTCTTGTTTCTAAAGTTCTTGAGAACCTCGTATCATAATCAAATTTAACAGCTATTTAGCACCAACATTAATTATTCATAAGATCTTGGCATTATTGATGCAAAATTGCCCCTAATGACTAGTAAAATCGTAGTAAAATAGTAGTAAAATTAGTAAAATTATTAGTAAAACAAAAATTAGTAAAATCAGAGCTGCTTGGTAGTAAAACAAAAATAAAAATTAAATTGAAGAGGTGAATTTATAGTAAATTTAGTAAATAGTAAAATAAAAATCCACTAGTAAAATAACAGTAATGATGGGTATCATTTACCAAATCTTTCGTGCTGGCCCTATGTGGTTTTTGGAGAAAAATCATGCATACTACACAGCTCTGAACCAAACGGTTTTATGGTCTATTTAATGGATGCATTCCCGAAGGGGAGATGGGGTTGGGGGTCTGAGCCCAAATTCTAGGGGTGGGCACTAGGAATTAGGCATCTCAATTTTTCGGCTAAAATCGTCAAAAATGGCTATTATAATATATTATAAGTTGGATTCAAATACAGCTAAAAAGTGCTGTTTTACAGGCGATTTTGTGTCTTGGCTGAAAATTTGAAATCGAATTTTTGTGTCTGAAATTGTAAAAAGTCGCAAAAATTTGCTCAAAACATTACTTGCCCGAAAAATCGGAGGGCGTCGGAAAAATCGTCTCGGGGTCCCATCCTGGGGTCGCCTGGCCTAAGGCTTGGGGTAGACTGCGAACTTGTATTGTATATTGGGTGTCTTGGCATGTTTTCCAGGTATTCTAGGTTTTTGTCCCCCAATACCCAGTACCAGTGCTGTTTATAGCAGGGTTGTATATTTTTCCGAAAAAAACCTCGGCCTGTTTTTTTCCAGTTTTTTTCCGTTTTTTTTTCTGGGTTTTTTTCCACCCAGGCGGAAAAAACTGCAGCTCAGGTTCTGAGTATCCTAGCCTGGTTTTATGATTCCTAACGCTTTCTAGCGCCTTCCTGAGTCTTTTCAGAACAGAAATACCCGTCTTACATAGATATAAATCACGAAACAGGCATGAAACAGTGCCTGATAGGCCCCATCAATAAAGGCTATATGTAAATTTTCTCACAGCAGTTGGCCTTTTCGCTTAAAATTGCCAAATTTGGTCTTTTATGTTGTTTTTCTAAGAGTTTTGAGTTAGTCTGGTCTATTATACATAGCAAAAGTTCATTTTTTAACTGAAAAATGACATAAATTAGCTATTTTTAGCTTGAGTTTTTTCCAAGATTTATGTTTTTTTCCAACCCTTTGGAAAAAAACCGGTTTTTTCCGGAAAAAAACGAAAAAAACCGAAAAAAACACACCTCACAACCCTGGATTATAGTACCTGGGTACTATTATGGCACCTACGAAATCTGCTGTATAAGAAACTAACAATAGTATGTGGAGTTCTTTGCTTAAATTACCGATTTGATGTAAAAAGTAGGTTATGTACATACATCAGAACCTCTATGATTGCATTATCGACTGTTTTTCTTCATACAAATAAGGTTTACCACCAAAAATACAGTATCTTTCGCTCGTTTTGTATTTATAACAGCTCATTTCAGAATAAAAATTTGTCTCCATTTATAGTACCCCGGGTACTATAAATAGGGGGTACTATACGGTAGTAATCGGCAAAGGTAAAAATGGATGTTGCCATGAAAAAAATTGATCTGAAAAAATCGAAAAGGTTGATTGATGATTGCATTTAGGAAGCTGTTTTTGCCTTAATCAACTAAACGTCAGTAGAATTTCCTAAAGTGTCCGCTTTTCTAACTACTACTTCAGTTATTACGTAATTTCTCTGTTCTTAGCTAAAGTAAATATCCTGCCATTTCTAATGCCACCAGAATGTACCAAGGGCTATTGGGGTAGTACTCTTCCTTTCCGGTTTCCTTGCTAAATTCACCGGTAGCAAGACACATGAGTGACCGAATTACGAAATGGTAAATACTATTCTCAGAATTTAAAACGGATAGCAGATGTGGAAATCGATTTACTCATATTCTAGTCCACACTATGGAATGGCTTCAGGGAGACAGCAATTTGCAATCTTTCTCTGTAATATACGGTCCGCAAAACAGAGCAAAAAGATGAGATTCGCGGCCCATTCCCCCTTTCCCGGTAAAGTGCCATTTTTAGACTTGTTTTCCTAAGCCTAACCCTGACCCTAGGCCTAAGCCTGAGCCTAAGCTTGATGCTACGTAAGCCTAAGCCCAAGCTTGAACTTAAGTCAAAGCTTGATACCAATGCTCAAAGAAGATAGAGTGGTCGGCGGATGGTGGAAATGGGCTTCCTCCCACCCAGCCAAAAAATACTGTAATTTTCTCGAAGAGGAAAGAAGCAATGTTTTTATTCTTACTTGTGTTGTGTTATTCAATAGTTATTATTGCCTGGAAAGTACCTAAAGAAAAATTGATACCTTGGATCGGAACTATGGCTACAGTAGTTGTTCATAGATTTTTCTTTAACGGTAGGTGGGCGGAATCTGCGTCGTTTCGTTGCTTTCCTTCCGCCAATACTGAATTGATACATGCGTACATTGTAGGCTTAAATCAAGTGTTTCTTAGTGGTCGTAACGTAACCATATGTAAGCCTGAGGTTACGGCAAAGGGTTAGTCTGAATCTATGGCTAAGTTGGTGTTGTAAGCCTAAATGTAAACCTGAAGCAAAAAAGCTGGAAATTTACTCGACCGTGTAGGCTAAGGATTAGGCTGAATAGGAGAATTTGTTAACTGCGCACATACAGTATAGATAAAAAAAAATGTCCCATCGCTTTTTCGGCCTTCACTCAAACGTTTCGTTCTTAGTCAATTCTTTACCGATTTGGCTCAAATTTTCAGCAAAAATTACCAACATGGTTGGCTAAATATTCTGCAAGTTTGGTGCGAAAATTCCAAAGGAAAAAATTTTTTTGAACCAGAAAGTGAAAATCATAGTGGTCTGTGTAAATTCAAATTTCCCGCGTAATTACGGCGCTATCGCTTAGATAGTTGCAGCAATTATCGGGCGGACATTTGGTCATAACATATTCAGACGGCAGCCCTCTGGCTTAAGGGACACTAAAATTAGGGAATTTTAAAAACATGATCGAAAATCCCATAGTTAAGAAATCTGTACAATTCTGGAATCAAAGCACTGAATCAGTTGTCAATCAACACAGATTGTAGCAGGAAGTTCGACAAATGAATGAACCTGATATTTAAACTCTGTTTCACATCATAGAAACCTTCTCCACAGTGTTTTTAGAAAATCGAAAATCTTCTGAATTGTCATTTCACCGTTTTTACGAAGAAAAGTCACATTTTGTCATGTTTTTGAAATTCCCCAATTTTAGTGCCCCTTAAGCCAGAGGGCTGCCGTCTGAATATGTTATGACCAAATGTCCGCCCGATAATTGCTGCAACTATCTAAGCGATAGCGCCGTAATTACGCGGGAAATTTGAATTTACACAGACCACTATGATTTTCACTTTTCGGTTCAAAAAAATTTTTTCCGTTGGAATTTTCGCACCAAAGTTGCAGAATATTTAGCCAACCATGTTGTTAATTTTTGCTGAAAATTTGAGCCAAATCGGTAAAGAAGTGACAGAGAACGAAACGTTTGAGTGAAGGCCGAAAAAGCGATGGGACATTTTTTTGATCTATACTGTATAAGAACTATGATAATACCCCATCACAACATACCGGGTTTTTGAAGTGTCCGCCGCCACGAAATTTGGCCAAAAAACGGACACTTCTAAAAGGCGGCGGACACTTGTTGCACAGTATAAGTATAGGCGGATACTTCCCGGCGGATACTTCTCCGAAAAGAAGTGTCAATCGTGTTTTTTTTGTGCCACTCCTCAAGGAGCAGGTGGGTTACAATGGGATACAGTCAGGCACTTAACGCCGTTTATGGTACCGACACCATATAAGGTGCCGGGACCATATCTGGTACCGGTACCGAGGGTAGTGGTACCATATATGGTACCGTCACCATATATGGTACCGGTACCATATATGGTGCCCCCACGTTCGGCGACTGTGGTGGTACCATATATGGTACCCCTACCCATGGCCAGGGGTGCCGTTACCATATTGGGTCCCGGTACCATATATGGTGATGGTACCATATATGGTACCGGTACCATATATGGTACCACTACCATATATGGTACGAAATCTGAACGGAGTGGTACCATATATGGTACCGGTACCGGAAAAACGCGAAGGTGGGGGTACCATATATGGTGCCGGTACCATATATGGTACCGGCACCTTATATGGTACCGTCACAATATAAGTTACCGGTACCATATAAGGTACCAAAACAGACCTCGAACGTGGGGGTACCATATATGGTGCCGGTACCATATATGGTACCTGTACCATATATGGTACCACCACAGGTCCCGAAGGTGGGGGTCCCATATATGGTACCGGTACCATATATGGTGACGGTACCTTATATGGTGCCGGTACCATATATGGTACCACTACCTACGGTACCGGTACTATATATGGTACCGGCACCTTATATGGTGTCGGTACCATAAACGGCGTTAAGTGCCTGACTGTAATAAATGAAAATGTTCGCATGCAATTCTATCGTAACTTTCTTCCAAGATCCTTAATCAAGTTACTGAAGATCCTGCTGCACCTCTACTGAGAACGCTTTCCAGTTTTGGCTTGATCGGAAAAAGGTAATAGCAGCACAAAAACACCAACAACCACAAATGCAACAATGAAATGAAATTTTGGAGATAGCCCATGCTATCTGAGTTCGCTTTCGAGTTTCTCTCAATTCCAGCAACCACTGCAAGTGTTGAACGCGTTTTTTCGCAGGCAGGTTTGGAAACAAGTGGGAAGAAAACTCGAGTGAAACCAGAACTAAACGCTGAACGCTAAAGTGTTCTTGTTGTATAACAAACAAGAACATTGCTCTGCAGAATGTTAGAATGCCTTGATTCCTGGTTGAGATGTTGTTTAAACAAACTGAATGAATCTCTTTGCTCTTAATTGCACTTGGTCGTCTGTAAAATTAGTTTTTTCATCTATTCAACGCTCCTCTTAAGTAAAAATGTGTAGAAATATTACTATTCGACAAAATAATCTATTTCTGCATAATTTAATGATTTGAATGGTTTACCTAGTTTTACCTAGTTTTCAATGGCTTTACCTAGTATTACTTTACCTAGTTTGCAGTCCGAACATTTTACCTAAATAGTATTGCTTTACCTAGTTTGTGGTTCGAGCATTTTACCTAGTATTACTTTACCTAGTTTCAGAATTTCAAAATGCACCACACTGGAGTGATTCAGTGGATTTTCTAGCCAAAAGTTTCAGTATCAGTTGATTAGCGCAAAAAGGGCTTTCTAAAACTAGTCATTACCAATCAGACAGCCACGCACCTACAGTAGTCCAAAGTTACAGTTTCAGCGCACCTCACCTCATGTGGCACGTCAAAAAACTTAGCTCAAATTCCTTCAGCTTCCGCATGTGTTACGACACGCCACCAGATTAACTTTGTAAAGCTGTTTGGACTTGATGCCAGGTTTACATTAGGTCTATAACTATAGCTATGTTGTAACTCTATCAACAAGACTGAATTATTCACTTATTTACTTTACTATCTATACGTGTCACGTTATATATATATATAGCTATAGTTATAGACCTAATGTAAACCTGGCATCAAGTCCAAACAGCTTTACAAAGTTAATCTGGTGGCGTATCGTAACACATGCGAAAGCTGAAGGAATTTGAGCTGAGTTTTTGACGCGCCACGTGATGTGAGGTGCGTTGAAACTGTAACTTTGGACTACAGTAGGTACGTGGCTGTCTGATTGGTAATGACTAGTTTTAGAAACCGCTTTATGCGCTAATCAACTGATACTGAAACTTTTGGCTAGAAAATCCCCTGACTCGCACTCCCGGGTTGGCGGGTGCTTTACATAAAGGCTGTGAGTCTTGACAATACCCGTCCTACTGTACTTGCCGACCAAGCCCTATTCGTTGCAAACGCTATCTGCCTATCTGTGCTAATTTTAGATTTACAATTGTACCTTTCTGTATAAATAAGCCCGTATGCTTATTTTTTTGTTGCAAATTTTGTATGTCTGGAGGACGTAAATTGGCGGTTTTGGCCTGTAAAATGCGTGAAAACAAAGCAAAAACATTAGGAAAACAAGGTAAATAGAGCGAAAAATCAAACTAAATACAAAATGCAATGCTATTTGCAGGATCACAATTCATTGCATTTGACTGGAAAAGGCGGGAAACCGAGGTTTAAAAAGTTGGTCATTAAAAATTTTAGGCAGGAAAGGGGCGTGGCATCGAGTCTTGGATGACTAAATCTGGCCAAAATTTTCCGGGGACCTAACGTAATTTACAGTACCCATGAATAGCTACCATTTGACCGAAACAAAATTTCAAAAAGTTGGCGATAAAAATTTTAGGCCAGAACTGATCGTGGCATCGGTCGTGGCATCGGGCCGTGGATAAATAAATCTGGCCAAAAACTTTCGATCAGCAACCTTTTGAAATTTGGTTTCACCCAAATGGTAGCTATTTATGGCTACTGTAGATTACAGTAGGTTAGCTACAGGGTGTCTCAAAAAATGATCACATTTCTTTTTACTGCCATTTCCGTAAATTTTGACCAAATAGGCTGAAATTTGGACCATAGGTGCCAAAAGTCGGGCAATTTTATGTGTTAAAGATTAGTGCACTAGGCTTGACTCAATCCTGAGAAATTTCAAAAAAAGTGAAATTTGGTAATTTCAATTGTGAAAGCCGGTCACCGAAAAATGGAAACATTTCCTGTTCCTGTATCTTTTCTAATTTTTGACGGAATTGGATGAAATTGGAGTGTAAACGCAGAAGTTCAGGGTAATTCGTGTGTAAAAAGTTGACGCATGAACTCCAACGCTATCGTTAGAGTTTAGGCGATAATGTAATGTAACGTTTTTTCGGTGACCGGCTTTCAGTATTGAAATTACAAAATTTCACTTTTTTTGAAATTTCTCGAGAATTGGTCAAGCCTAGTGCACCAAATTTTAACACATAAAATTGCCCGAGTTTGGGCACCTATGGTCCAAATTTCAGCCTATTTGGTCAAAATTTGCGGAAATGGCAGTGAAAAGAAATGTGATCATTTTTTCGGTGACCGGCTTTCGCTATTGATTTAACAAATTTCACTTTTTTTGAAATTTCTCGGGAATGAGTCAAGCCTAGTGCACCAAACTTTAAGACATAAAATTGCCCGAGTTTTGGCACCTATGGTCCAAATTTCAGCCTATTTGGTCAAAATTTGCGGAAATGGCAGTAAAAAGAAATGTGATCATTTTTTTTTGAGACACCCTGTATATATTGATATTAAATTAGCTGTAAATGACTCATTAGCGTAAATGGATTTGGATTTGTCAGGTAAATCTACATCTAGTAGGACAGAACCGAAGCAACAATAGCGGCTCTAATCGACGCAGTCGGTTTATCAGGTCAAAGCAGAGTGAGAGCTAGTAGTGCAGATTTGTCGCGAAACTCTGAACGGCCATATCTCGAGAAGCAGACCTCCTAGAGCAAAATTGAAGTCATTTTTTGAATCAGTGGGAAAAAGTACCACCTTTGAGGGGCCAAACACCCCGCTCCCCCTTGGATTTTTGAGCAATTTGTGTGGATTATGTTTGGGCAGGTATGAACTAAGTTTGAAGAATGATCCAGGCTTCCCCAACTACTGTGGCTGGAGTTATTGTAATGGCACTTCACATGGTACAGAATGCAGACAGACACAAATGCAGTTTTGTGTGTCCTGTCCTTGTAGATGTGTGTCTCTAGGCATTAGGCTTTTCGTAAGCGTCGCTTTTAAGCTGTGTTTAGCTGAACATGTGTATCCCCAGTGTAAACATAATTTGTATGCGGCCTTTGGCCGGATATGATTCATGAATAGAGAATCTCTAATCGAACAGTTTACTCCTTTCTGTGCGCCTAGTAAACGGTTGCTGTTACCGTCAGTTATAGGCGCATATTCGAAAAAAGTCGAGGGTGCATTTTGGGCATTTTTTGTACATTTAGGGAAATATCTCGCTAACCAGCAAGATACAGAAAAATTCGAGTGGGTGATTTGAAGTATTTTGAAATAGCTATCGATTGGTGCACATGCGAAAGCTTTCTGTTTAGAAGTGCGCGAACGGCACACGTTTGAATTTGGGTCGTTAGAGGTCCAAAAATTGGCCCAAAAACAGCTGACTTTTTAAGAGCCAGTTTTTCTAGGAATCGACTTTTGCTCCTTAACCTCCGGACAAATCTCAACTTTTTGTCTCCGATTTGGCTAAAATTTTATGTTTTGGTTTAATTTGACCTAAAAAGACATTTTATCACTTTCCCGGCCATTTTTGAGAGGGTCACTTTTTCGACCCAACCTCAGCTTTCGGGCTATAACTCGGGAACAAATCAACGTAGATCGTTGGGGATTGCATATTTAGAATCAGAAGAGCGTTCTCTTTCAAACCATACCCTACTCGACTAGATTTCTAACAAAAAATTTTTTCCGAACCCCTTCCGGACCCTATTTGACCCCCCTACAACCCCCATTCCGATAATTTTATTTCATGGAAATGTAGCGCTATCTATTCGCTTTCGAACGCACAAAAAAAATCGAGAAAAAAAAGGGGGCGCAAATTGAGTTTTTGGGCCTTGAAAGTTGAAAATAGGTGATATTTTATATAAATTTGCCTTTCAGCTGGTGTACACTGCAAAGAGCAGAACATGGTCAATTGTGGACCGATCTCCAAGATTTCTGTCATACATATTACACAGTATCTCTTGCATACATTGCACAATTCTGGACTTGCTTAATGCTTTCTGACGCGAGTTAGCTTGCTTCTTGGTGTCATTTAAGAGTCAGTCTCTAATTCGGTCCAGTCTTGCCCGTTATCCCTATGTCAAGTTGAAAATCGAACTTTTGTGTAGAGAGCTGTGCTTTGGTGCACTAATAGACATCCATGAGTCATGTTAAAACTTCAAAGGGTTTATGGATTTGACGCTCCATTCCCAAGATATATGCCATCAAAAATAGGGCCACTAACTACATATGGGACCAAAACTTCCAACTCGGACTTCTTTCATACTATAATAAGAGTTTGGACTAAAAAATTGGGGCTTTTGAATAACTTTTAGAGTAGATTAAAAAATTTTGGTTCAAAACAATTTTTGAGCGAAAAATTTTATCGACCACATTTGGCGGGCCCTAGCACGTCTAGAACCACCTAGGCCGGCTTTTTTATTTCATAAATTTGTAGCACTATCAATTTCCTACGGTCTGGAGTAAACCACATATAGCTATGGCCCGTGGTTTGTGAGAAATTCGCTTCTGAAAGCCCAAATTTCATGCAGAAGTCTCTTGTTTTTTGCTATGCAAAACATGGTTTTAGTTAATTTAATGGACATTTCTTACGAACCATGGGTGGTAGCCGTATATGGTTTACACCAAACTGTAGCAAATTGATAGCGCTACAAAATTATGTAATAAAAACAGCCTGGAGGTGTTGCAGACGAGCTACAGCCAGCTAGTGGTCGAAAATTTTTTGTTCAAAAATTATTTTGGACCAAAAATTCTAAATCTACTCTAAAACCTGAAAGCTCCAATTTTGAGGTCCCAACTCTGATGAGTTGAAATCTGGCATTGAAGCCGCAAAACTATAGAACTTCGCATGTTTTCGAGTATTTGGAAGCGAATTTCTCACAAACAACGGGCCATAGCCATATACGGTTTACACCAGACTGTAACAAATTCATAGTGCTACAAATTTATGAAATAAAAAAAGTCGGCCTAGGTGGTTCTAGACGTGCTAGGGCCCGCCAAATGTGGTCGATAAAATTTTTCGCTCAAAAATTGTTTTGAACCAAAATATTTTAATCTACTCTAAAAGTTATCTAAAAGCCCCAATTTTTAGTCCCAACTCTTATTATAGTATGAAAGAAGTCCGAGTTGGAAGTTTTGGTCCCATATGTAGTTAGTGGCCTGATTTTTGATGGCATATATCTTGGGAATGGAGCGTCAAATCCATAAGCCCTTTGAAGTTTTAACATAACTCATGGATGTCTATTAGTGCACCAAAGCACAGCTCTCTACACAAAAGTTCGATTTTCAACTTGACATAGGGATAAGGGGCAAGACTGGACCGAATTAGAGACTGACTCTTAAATGACACCAAGAAGCAAGCTAACTTGCGTCAGAAAGTATTAAGCAAGTCCAGAATTGTGCAATGTATGCAAGAGATACTGTGTAATATGTATGACAGAAATCTTGGAGATCGGTCCACAATTGACCATGTTCTGCTCTTTGCAGTGTACACCAGCTGAAAGGCAAATTTATATAAAATATCACGGATTTTCAACTTTCAAGGCCCAAAAACTCAATTTGCGCCCCCTTTTTTTTCTCGATTTTTTTTGTGCGTTCGAAAGCGAATAGATAGCGCTACATTTCCATGAAATAAAATTATCGGAATGGGGGTTGTAGGGGGGTCAAATAGGGTCCGGAAGGGGTTCGGAAAAATTTTTTTGTTATAAATCTAGTCGAGTAGGGTATGGTTTGAAAGAGAATGCTCTTCTGATTCTAAATATGCAATCCCCAACGTTCTACGTTGATTCGTTCCCGAGTTATAAGCCGAAAGCTGAGGTTGGGTCGAAAAAGTGACCCTCTCAAAAATGGCCGGGAAGGTGATAAAATGTCTTTTTAGGTCAAATTAAACCAAAATACAAAATTTTAGCCAAATCGGAGACAAAAAGTTGAGATTTGTCCGGGAAGAGTCGATACTTAGAAAAACTGGCTCTTAACCACCCCCCCCGCACCCCCCCCCCCAACCCGGGGGGGCCCCCCCCCCCCCAAACCCTCTTCCCTCAAACAATTTTCCCCCCCGGGGGGGCCGCCCCCCGGGGGAGGGGTATACCCCCCTTACCCCCCCGCCCATGTATGCTACTACTCTACTTAGAAAAGCGGGACACTATAAGAAATTCTACGAAGTTTTAGTTGATTAACGCAAAACCAGCTTCCTAAACCTAATCATCGACCAACCTTTTCGATTTTTCTAGATTAATTTTTCAGGTCAACATCGATTTTTTCGATTTTGACAGGTTCAATTAGTATTGGGTGTTGGGCGCAAAAACCCCAATACCAATACCCAATACCAGTTCGCACTCTACTTGCCGTCCCTAAGTTGACTTTCTCGCGAAATGCATGTTAATTGTAATTGAATTGAAATTCGCCTGTAATTTCAATTATATTTTCAATTATTTCCTGTGGTGAATGTAAGGAAATGCGTAAGTATTAGAGAATGACTTCAAACAAAAACCTATTTAGGGTTTGTCACCTCTTTATACATATAAAAACTTTATACATGACTCTTTCATAATTTGATTGAAAATATAATTGTAATTGAAATTAATGAAAAACTATCTCAATTAATTTGATTTAATATAAGTGAAATTAAAAACTGAGCCCATAATTTAATTGTAAATGAATTGAAATTCAAATTCCATAATTTTACATCACTAGTGCCGCTACCCTAAGTACCGTGCCATGTACAGTATGGTGCCTACTACAGTACTACAGTATGGTGCCAGTACCATAAACGGCGTTAAGTGCCTGACTGTATAAGTAGTAAGTGAAGTGTTTTTGTGCAAAAACTATCCAATCTACTTGAGTACTGTGTAGTGTACGTAGCTTCGAAAAACCTCATCTTTATTTGTCTAGAACTTTCCAACCACGCTTACCTCCGATAACACCGTGGCAAGGCCAGTCCACTCTTGCTAGCTTAACCTTCTGAGTCCACGTTGTGCCACAGAATGCCGCTTAGTGCCGAAGAACGCTCTGTCTTCTCCAGCGAACGAGTGAAGCGCTTTGCTAGCAGTAATGCAGCTCTGGTAAGGTGTATCGTGCTGGCACTCCTGACTTCAAATGTCATTGTGACCACCGACTGGCAGACAATCCAAGCCGACGCGGTATTTTCTTGATTGTCCACAGCATGTGTGCTACTGCAAAATTGTGTAACTTTAAGAAAAACGATCAAGAACGCATATTGGAGCTGTGGCACTTACTGGAAGCTCGGCTCAGTTCATTAGCTCAGCTTTTGGACTCGTTGCGGAAGGATGAGAACACTCGGGGAATAGCTGATGAGCTTGGCGAATGTTTTGGAGAGGGTAAACTGACTTCTCTTGGCGCAAAACGAGCTCTAATTTGAGCTTTTAATGATTTTAGCGAAAGCAGAGACGTCTGGAGAAAGCAGCGATAGTCGAAAGATGAAAGTTTTAAAAGCATTTTTGCGGCGGAGATCCGAAAACGTATCCAGGGCTTGGAACCATCTATTGCCAAATACAGCTATACACGACTGTTATGTAAAGCCGGAGATAGTTCAAGCTCGCACTGGAGAACTTGCTGCAGCTAAGAGTGAGCGGCCGCAGCCAAAGCGATCGGAAGAACAGCCGAATCTGACTGAAGAAAACAAGTGGTACGAAGAGCAGCAGAAGCTGTTTCAAGAACAAGCTGAGCACTTCGAGCGACCGCAAAAACGGCAACGCTTGACCACACGTCAAAATATCCGTTTTTTGGAGGAGCGAATCCGCTTCCATGACCAACAGAATAAGCAACTCAAAGAGAAACTGAATAGTTTGAAGGAGAAAGAGGAGGTAGAAAATTTTGTTTATGTAAAATTCGGCCGTAAATTTAACTGGTACAGTGTTTTTAAGCAGTTGGCCGGGCAACTCAAACACAAGGACATACTGACGTCAATGCAGCTTGGTAACCGAATTATCGTAGAGGGGAAGCCAGGAGTCGGGAAAACTACCTTCCTGAACAAGGTGGCATCTGATTGGGCCACGGAAAATACCGACCACTTCATTGACAACACCCGTTACCTTCAAGAAACCTTTAACACAGTGTTTCTCTTACCTTTGGCCAGCCTGAACGGTGACAAGGTACAGACACTGACTGGAGCTGTGGGCCTACACCTGCGGGAGTGTGTGGATTGGGTGCGCGACCAGTTCAATGACAAGCCGGAGCAATGTCTGCTACTGCTGGACGGCTTCGACGAGTACGACCAGTCCTGTGAAGAGGTCAATAACATCATCTCTGGAAACAGACTGCCCTCTCTCAGAGTGATGGTTACCAGCAGACCGTCACATGTTAGCAGACTGGTCGCCCTAACATCTGCCACACACAAACTGTCCATAAAAGGTCTGACAACAGCCGAAGCTCAACAGGAGTTCCTGGAACGTCAGGGCTGGAGAGAAGATGGAGAGGGATTTGAGTTACTGAAGAGGATAACGCAGGTGGGCCAGTTGTGGAGCTCCCCTCTCCACTTGGCAATGCTGTGTATTCTGCATGCGGCTAGAGAGGAAACCGACTTCGAACCGCACAACCCGGCCTGTCTCCACATCTTGCTTAAATGCTTCACAGACCACACCGTTTCACGCTGCATTAGAGAGAGGAAGCTCGTGATAGAGGACAGAGCAGTGTTGAGAGTGCTCATTGGTCAGCTGGCGTTCCTGGAGCTGATCAAGAGTAATAGTGAGTGGACTAAGATATCAAGGCAAGTGCCAATCAAGAACACGAAGGATGACGATGTCCTGATGCAGAAAGCAGCCGAGACTGGTCTCTTGATTCTGTCCAAAGAGTTCGATCCAAGCACGGGCGCAGAAAGGGAGAAGTGGCAGTTTGTGCACCAAGTTTTCGTTGAGTATTTTGCGGCTGGGCACCTGGCACGTTGGCTGGACTACTCTAAAAGGGAAATCACAGTATGGCCATTCTGTAGAAGGTTAGAGTATATCATCGATGGATATCAAACCGTCTTCTCCTATTTGTTGGCAGCCGAGTCTCAAGTCTATCTGCATCACTTGTTAGAATATCAGACTAAGCAATTCGACTTGGAACGATCGAGCATGAACAACAAATATAAGCTATTACCGTGGCTGCCCTGCATCCAAATATCAGACGAGCTTAGGAAGTGGGCTTCCTCAAGCACTGAAATTTTGTTCGACTGTAAGCATCAATTCCACCAACTTTGCATCCTGACGGGAGCGACAAAATCAAGAATTAAGATTTGGAAGGCAGAATTGGACAATCACGTGGACTGTGTAAAGGCTGTTCTGTCACTGATTAACGGTGCTTTGGACCTAAATAAATGCAACCTTGGTAAAGTCGACTGGAGTCAACACCTGCATCTGCCGAACATCACTAGATTGACTTGGTGCTCGAATAGTGGTGAGCGAAGATGGACGTTGCTGCAGTGTTTGCCAAATCTGACTCAACTAGAACTAGAATATCTCGCTGGGGATGAAATTCTGGAAGAGTGTCAAGTCTTGAATAAGCTAAAACACTTACGGGTTCTAAAGCTCAAATCTCACTCACTTGGTCCGCTTGACACGATGAGACTGTCAGAAGCTATAGCGCAAAGCTGCTTGATCAACACTCTGCAAAAGCTCCTCTTTGAAGACATTACCATCGACGATGAAGATGTCAGTGGAAGTGAGCTTCTCTTTCAAACGGTGGCAAAGTGCACGCAGCTACAGTCTTTAACGTTGGATTGGTGTTACTTGAACCCCAAAAACCTGCAGGAACTGCCTGAAATACTGCTGAACGCTCCTGTAGCAGCCAGTCTGAAAACCCTTTTTGTCACAGGAATTCATCAATTTGGTGCTGAGAATCTGTCAGGAGAGGAATTAAAGGCTATTGAGCAGAAACTCAGCACTGCATTCAGAACAAAAATGATTTTAATGGTCTGATGATCTGTGTTGGACGTCATCGTCGGGAGAATGCCAGTGAAAGCAGGGTCCCAAATGAACTTATGGCAGTAGAAACCGATCTCACCTCAATCCGACCGATTGCATTCTACTGTAAAGTGAAAGCAGATCTGAGTCCGAATACTTCCTTCCAGTCAGTGTTTACTTTTACGGCAGTGGGTGTCACGTTGTTATCTGATAACTATTTACTTGCAAGGGATTTGGTTGTATAGCTATAGATGTTGAAGCAAAATATAGAAGTGCAATTGAGTTTGTCTCTTTCGTACTTTGGTTTTATGCTCACCCATCGAGCGTTGGCGCATTTCCACTCTTCATCTCTACCGTATAGTGCTGTTTATAGTACCCGGGTACTATATATGGCACTTAGGGTTTTGCGAAAATAAAATTGAATCCATTTATAGTAGCCGGGTACTATATATGGCACCTACGAAGTCTGCTCTATAAGAAACTAACAATATGAAGTTCTTTGTTCAAATTACCGATTTGACGTAAAAAAATAGGTTATGTACATACATCAGTAGCTCTATGATTGCATTATCTACTGTTTTTCATCATACAAACAAGGTTTACCACCAAAAAATACTGTATTTTTCGCACGTACTATACAGTACATTGTTGAGTGGAAGGCAAATACAGATCTGTATAGAAAGCAGGCGAACACAAATAGTTCAAACTTTATTGTGCACAGTTCGCGTTCGTATCAAGAAGGGTTAGTTTTGTAATAATTACGACCTAAACAGGTCCCGCCCGGCCGTGCAGGTGCAATGGAGAAAGGGGATTGGCCATGTGTATAGCCTTTTCTCACTTAGTACTTGCGTTATATTTCTTCAGTTTATTTTCGAGATTTGTTCTACCAACCGTCACTATTGGCCCCGAACATGGGGGTACCATAGGTACCGGTTACATTGCCGGCACCATATATGGTGTCGGTACCATAAACGGTGTTAAGTGCCTGACTGTCATATAAATCATCCGCCGGTGGGGAGGGGGGTTCGGGCATGTTCACGGCTCCAACTTTATGTAGTAAGATTCACTATCTTTTATACAGACTGGACTCTGCTAAAATATACAAGAATACATAGCTACACAACAACACTCAATGAGTAGGCTTAGGTTCATACGTACTTAGGCTTAGGGCTTAGGTTCAGACTTGAGCTTAGGCTTAGGGTTAGGTAAAAAATTGCATTTTAGTGAGTTGTACATTCTAGCTAGTTTAGTTATTCATGCTCGATCCAACAGGGTGAGAAAATTTAAAATAATAGCTTTCAAAGAAGGATTTTCTTCGTGCGGCATTAAACATAAAAGTAAGAATATGAGGGATTGTTTTCGTGCAATCCCTCATATTCTTACTTTTATAAAATAATAGCGTTTGAGAAAGCATTTGAAAGCCATTCTGAGTGTAAGATTAGCAGAAATTAACAGTTTTAGTACTCATGAATTGGTAATTCAGTGGTCTTTCTTATTTTCGGTGAATTCTTTTCCTAACTCGGCCGGAAATGGTGTTAACTTCCCCTTAGTCGTGGGTGCGTACATTATACGGTAGTGGTACATTCTGTATCACTACATGGAAACGACACAATTTCTATTTAGATAAGGACAGGGACATTATAATACTGGTGTACTACGTGCTTAGAAAAGCGGACAGTATAAGAAATTCTACTAACTTTTAGTTGATTTTGATTAAAACAAAGAAGCGTCCTAAACCTAATTATCGATCATCATTTCGATTTTTCTAGTACAATTTTGACTGACAGTTCCCAATTAGTATTGGGTGACAAAAACCCCAATACCCAATATCTTGGAAACACTCGAATGCAGCCAATACCCAATACCTAATACCTGGAAAACACCCCAATACACTAATTCCCAATACCCTATACCAGTTATACGGCGGGAATCTTTCGGAAGCCCTGTTCATTTGAATTGTTTGTTTACGGTTTTCGACGGGAATTTATTGAGTAGATAGATACTGTAGTGTCATTTTACCGTCCGACTGGTATGCGTCATAGTTGCGTCAATTAGTATGTCAATTTGGTAGGGTGGCTGATTTGTTTAACTTGAACGTAACCACAGGTTTAAAGCTCGATTAGAGCATGAACTAATGCTTAAATTAAATCCTCATTCTAAACCTGAGCCCAATACTATAGGCCATTCACAATCCACTCGGTTTCTGCTTTGTTCAAAAATTTTCGATTCTCTTAGATCCGTTCGTTTCTAGCTACCGTACTCGACATAGTCTTTGGTTTTTCAACACGAAAACATCTATCTATCAACTACGGTAGCCATTTTTCAGAGATGGAATGGAAGTGGCGTAGCGGCGCTGCTGTTTTTCGCTAAAAAGTGGCAATTGTGGGACACTATCTCCGCGCATTAGCGAAAACCTAGCTGATTAAGCTGAGGCTATGATAGATCCTAAAAGTACGTTTATGTTCATCCTAAGCCTAATCCCCCCAATCAATGTCAAAGCCTAAAACTTGATCACAGTGCTGAACAGAAGCTGGTACTTCCAAATTGGTGGGGGTTAGTGTCGATGTATCAAAATCGGAGCATCAGTGCGTAATGCGTAAGTGAAATGCACGCTGCTTCAATCGCAATTTTGCAGCGAAACCTAGCTTAGCCTGTACAGGGTATACGCACAAGCGTAAATATACAGGGTGTGTCAAAAAAACAACCCAGCAGAGTTTTTGCTGTAGCAACCGCAAATCTCAACCGATTTGAATGAATCCTGCTTTAAATGAAAGACGAATAAATTCTTGAAAGATTGGTGAAGGCCCTATTAAGATACGATGCTTAGTTCCGGAGATATTTTCCTTGAAACTCAAAACAGAGATTTTGGCAGTGAACAAGAGCGATTCCATTGCACTTCACAACAAAACGGATTCCTACTGCTGAGGGGCAACAAGACCTTTACAAGTAACCAAGCATGTGTGGCACCAGAAAAACCTCGTTACGTTAGCCCTGAGCAGTAGGAATCGGTTTCATTATGAAGTGCAACAGAATAATAAAAATCGCTTTTGTTCATTGCCAAAATCTGTTTTGACTTTGAGTGCAAATATCACAGGAACTAAGCATCGTATCTTAATAAAAGCTTTCCAATCTTTCAAGAATTAATTTATCTTTCATATAAAATAGGACTCACTGAAATCGGTTGAGATTTGCGGTTGCTACAGTAAAAAATCTGCTGGGTTGTATTAATCTCTGTTGTTCACTGCCAAAATCTCTGTTTTGATTTTGAAAGCAATTATCTCAGGAACTAAGCAACGCATCTTAATAGAGCTACACCAATCGTTCAAGAATTTATTTATCTTTCATTTAAAGCAGGATTCATTCAAATCGGTTGAGATTTGCGGTTGCTACAGCAAAAAATCTGCTGGGTTGTTTTTTTTTGACGCACCCTGTATATCGGCAATTGCGATGTGGGGGGTACTGTCCGAGTACAAAATTTTCGGCAGCTTTTTCACCAAGGGCCGTAAGCAGGTACCGCGTTACGGTAGTTACTTGATTTTCAGGAAAAATTACCGGGCTTCCGATAGGTTCCCACGATATAGCACTGTTAGTAGTAGAAATAGCGGGTTCGTTTTGTTGTGTGTATTGTAATGAGGCCAAGTGATTCAAAAAACTCTACATTGTTAGACAGGCGACATGTTGGCTTGGCTGTGACATGAATATAGGTTAGAAAACTTCTATGTGAGTCTATTTTACGTGGCATAATTAGCCCCCATCGGATCAGTTGTTATAGAAACTTTGCCCTCTCCAAATTAGGTCTGTGATCGGACAAGATTGTAGACAACATGGCTTCTAACCTAACGGCCGAAAATCTCAACTTGCTTATCACCTTTTCTGTCTACACCGCGCATGGATTGCTGTGTTTTTGCAGCAATTTCATGCTCTTTCTTGTAGTGATGCGACACGAGGCTCTGCGCCATTGCAAGGAATTCGTTTTAATGGCGGCTTTGGCTTTTTTCGATTCGCTTGCTTTTGGACTCACTAATGTTTTGCTCGGTAATTAGCACTTCTTAATTCTTAAAAGATTGCTGAAATTTTTATTAGGATACTCGGCTTGTAGCTTGTTCATTTGATTTTGAGATCGAATATCTCAGCAACTATGTAAGCTGAGTATCTTTTAATATAAGATCAATCTTACAAGAATTTACTTATCTCTCATTTTAAAAAAGATTCACTCAAATCAGTGAAGACTTCCGGTTGCTACTGTAAAAAATCTGCGGTTTGTCTTTTCGATGGACTCTGTATGATCCGATCCGATCTGATGTGGCGGGAGCCCTACGATAAGCCCTGAGCGGTCCATTTCGCGACCCATCGTAATTTCGGACGCTGTTCCCTTCTTTCACTGCCAAGCCACTCCTAGCCATGCTATTGGGTGCCAGTCACTAAGAGAGTGCCTGGCGTTGTGACGTCATGATGCTGTCAGTTCCGCCCGGCATACGCACTAAACCGGTATAGGCCCTATTGCTGGTTTCTCAGACAGCCCCTGACGTCGTTGATCTTCTTTTCCTCCAACACAAGCATGCTTTGGGGAGCGGCTTTCGGTGCTTAGGCAGATCCAGTCGGTTCCCATTAACCAGTTTTCGGTGGTCTGGGTTGGACTTTGTGCCAACCACCAACTCTTTGCGGCAAGAAAGTTGACACGCCGAGAGGATGAACGCACGATGTTGCGTACAGTCAGTCAGAGAGACTAAGCCATAGACGAATCGGTTCCTTTTATGGCTTACCTCTCCGACTATGGCTATGATGTTCCATCGATGGCTATTGAACGTCTACTTAGCCATACATGGCTACTTAGCCCTCTATGGCTACTTAGCCCTCTATGGCTACTTAGCCTTCTATGGCTACCACTCTTCCACAGCATAGCCAACTATGGCTATGTAGCCATCTATGGCTACATAGCCATCTATGCCTACGTAGCCATAGATAGCTAAAAAGGCGGGGCCTCCTCGAGTTTAGCCATAGATGGCTACATAGCCATAGATGGCTACGCATCAACATAGCCATCTATGGCTACATAGCCATCTATGGCTAAAAGTGTGGGGCCACCTCGATTTTAGCCATAGATGGCTACATAGCCATAGATGGCTATGTAGCCATAGATGGCTATGTAGCCATAGTTGGCTACCGCTGTTTCACAGCATAGCCAATTATGGCTACTTAGCCATCTATGGCTATGTAGCCATCTATGGCTACGTAGCCATCTATGGCTAAAAGTGGGCGGACCCTGTTTTTGTAGTCATAGGTGGCTACATAGCCATAGATGGCTATGTTGATACGAATTTGGCTGAAAGTGAGCGGGGCCTGCCTTTGTAGTCATAGATAGCTACTTAGCCCTCTATGGCTACCCCGTTTGGGCAAACCAAACTCCGATTGGAGTAGTTTTCTGATGGTTCCCAATGAGCCCCTCACATGACAGGACCGAATGTTATGACTTTTCGTGGTGGGACCCTAACCGGGAAGATTTGTCATCAGTAAGAAGTGCGCGAAATTCAAATCACTCAGGTACTGGCACCTTCTACTGAATCTAAATCGTCTTCATCCTCCAGGCCACCTCTGCCATTCGCTGACTTCCAGATCGTACCAGAACCATTTCGATCATCCAGCCCGCCACTCACGATTTGCACATCATCAATCTTCGCCGAAGTACTATCCTGAGAATCGGCCGATTTGGAGTGGAAGAAGGTGAAGCTGCCGATTTTCCTTCAGCTTCCCACGATTCCCACTCTTCTAGCTTCTCCACTTCTTCAACAAACTCTCTCCTTCCAGCCACACCACTTTGATCTACCTTAAATCGTCTTGCCGAAGTACTATCCCGAGAATCGGCCGATTTGGAGTGGAAGAAGGTGAAGCTGCCGATTTCCCTTCAGCTTTCCACGATTCCCACTCTTCTAGCTTCTGTACATTTTCAACAAAGTCTCTCCTTCCAGCCACACCACTTTTATCTACTTTACATAAATCGTCCCGCCGAAGTACTATCCCGAGAATCGGCCGATTTGGAGTGGAAGAAGGTGAAGCTGCCGATTTTCCTTCAGCTTTCCACGATTCCCACTCTTCTAGCTTCTGTACTTCTTCAACAAACTCTCTCCTTCCAGCCACACCAGTTTGATCTACTTTAAATCGTCCCGCCGAAGTACTATCCCAAGAATCGGCCGATTTGGAGTGGAAGAAGGTGAAGCTGCTGATTTTCCTTCAGCTTTCCACGATTCCCAATCTTCTAGCTTCTGTACTTCTTTGACATGCTTTCTCCTTTGAGGCACACCTCTTCGATCCACTTCAAATCGCGCCGCCAAAGTACTATCCCGAGAATCGGCCGATTTGGAGTGTAAGAAGGTGAAGCTGCCGATTTTCCTTCAGCTTCTTCGAGGCACACCATTTCGATCCACTTCAAATCGCCCCGCCGAAGAACTATCCTGAGAATCGGCCGATTCGGAGTGGACGAAGGTGAAGCTTCCGATTTTCCTTCAACTTTCCGTTGTTTTAACTAGTGCTTCAAATAGAACGTTTGCATCAAATGTGCTTGCTACAGTATCCGATCCAATCGGGACCATCATATTCAGACTTAGCTAAGCGAGAGCTTTTGATTGAGTACCTACATGCCTATGTTACGAAGCAGCGTTAAAAAGTTAGAAAATTTGCATAAAAAATTTGCATATTCAAAATGTTAATTTTTACGTAGCCATCTATGGCTACGTAGCCTTCTATGGCTAAAATGGCTCAATCGTTTTTAGCCATAAAAGGCTACATAGCCATAGATGGCTACATAGAATCCGATAGCCATCTATGGCTACTCTCAAGATGAAACTAAAATTCGCAATTTGCCGATCAGCAATTTCAGTTTCATTTTGAGAGTAGCCATAGATAGCTATCGAATTTTTGTGTAGCCATCTATGGCTACATAGCCATCTATGGCTATGTAGCCTTTTATGGCTAAAAACGATTGAGCCATTTTAGCCATGGAAGGCTATGTAGCCATAGATGGCTATGTAAAATTCGATAGCCATCTATGGCTACTCTCAAAATGAAACTGAAATTCGGAATTTGCCGATCAGCTATTTCAGTTTCATTTTGAGAGTAGCCATAGATAGCTATCGAATTTTTGTGTAGCCATCTATGGCTACATAGCCATCTATGGCTATGTAGCCTTTTATGGCTAAAAACGATTGAGCCATTTTAGCCATGGAAGGCTATGTAGCCATAAATGGCTATGTATAACTCGATAGCCATCTATGGCTACTCTCAAAATGAAACTGAAATTCGGAATTTGCCGATCAGCAATTTCAGTTTCATTTTGAGAGTAGCCATAGATGGCTACATAGACATATATGGCGACGTAGACGTAACTGGCTAAAATGGCTCAATCGTGTTTAGCCATACAAGGCTACATAGCCAGAGATGGCTACACAAAAATTCGATAGCTATCTATGGCTACTCTCAAAATGAAACTGAAATAGCTGATCGGCAAATTCCGAATTTCAGTTTCATTTTGAGAGTAGCCATAGATGGCTATCGAATTTTACATAGCCATCTATGGCTACATAGCCTTCCATGGCTAAAATGGCTCAATCGTTTTTAGCCATAAAAGGCTACATAGCCATAGATGGCTATGTAGCCATAGATGGCTACACAAAAATTCGATAGCCATCTATGGCTACTCTCAAAATGAAACTGAAATTGCTGATCGGCAAATTCCGAATTTTAGTTTCATCTTGAGAGTAGCCATAGATGGCTATCGGATTCTATGTAGCCATCTATGGCTACATAGCCATATGGCTATGTAGCCTTTTATGGCTAAAAACGATTGAGCCATTTTAGCCATGGAAGGCTACGTAGCCATAGATGGCTATGTAGCCATAGATGGCTACGTAAAAATTGACATTTTGAATATGCAAATTTTTTATGCAAATTTTCTAACTTTTTAACGCTGCTTCGTAACATAGGCATGTAGGTACTCAATCAAAAGCTCTCGCTTAGCTAAGTCTGAATATGATGGTCCCGATTGGATCGGATACTGTAGTAAGCATATTTGATGCAAACGTTCTATTTGAAGCACTAGTTAAAATAACGGAAAGTTGAAGGAAAATCGGAAGCTTCACCTTCGTCCACTCCGAATCGGCCGATTCTCAGGATAGTACTTCGGCGGGGCGATTTGAAGTGGATCGAAATGGTGTGCCTCGAAGAAGCTGAAGGAAAATCGGCAGCTTCACCTTCTTACACTCCAAATCGGCCGATTCTCGGGATAGTACTTCGGCGGCGCGATTTGAAGTGGATCGAAGAGGTGTGCCTCAAAGGAGAAAGCATGTCAAAGAAGTACAGAAGCTAGAAGATTGGGAATCGTGGAAAGGTGAAGGAAAATCAGCAGCTTCACCTTCTTCCACTCCAAATCGGCCGATTCTTGGGATAGTACTTCGGCGTGACGATTTAAAGTAGATAAAACTGGTGTGGCTGGAAGGAGAGAGTTTGTTGAAGAAGTACAGAAGCTAGAAGAGTGGGAATCGTGGAAAGCTGAAGGAAAATCGGCAGCTTCACCTTCTTCCACTCCAAATCGGCCGATTCTCGGGATAGTACTTCGGCGGGACGATTTAAAGTAGATAAAAGTGGTGTGGCTGGAAGGAGAGAGTTTGTTGAAGACATACAGAAGCTAGAAGAGTGGGAATCGTGGAAAGCTGAAGGGAAATCGGCAGCTTCACCTTCTTCCACTCCAAATCGGCCGATTCTCGGGATAGTACTTCGGCAAGACGATTTAAGGTAGATCAAAGTGGTGTGGCTGGAAGGAGAGAGTTTGTTGAAGAAGTGGAGAAGCTAGAAGAGTGGGAATCGTCGAAAGGTGAAGGAAAATCGGCAGCTTCACCTTCTTTGACTCCAAATCGGCCGATTCCCGGGATAGTACTTCTGTGAAGATTGATGACGTGCAAATCGTGAGTGGCGGGCTGGATGATCGAAGTGGTTCTGGTACGATCTGGAAGTCAGCGAATGGCAGAGGTGGCCTGGAGGATGCAGACGATTTAGGTTCAGTGAAGGTGGCAGTACTTGAGTGATTTGAATTTGGCGCACTTCTTACCGATGACAAGTCTTCCTGGTTAGGGTCCCACCACGAAAAGTCATAACATTCGGTCCTGTCATGTGAGGGGCTCATTGGGAACCATCAGAAAACTACTCCAATCGGAGTTTGGTCTGCCCAAACGGGGTAGCCATAGAGGGCTAAGTAGCTATCTATGACTACAAAGGCAGGCCCCGCTCACTTTCAGCCAAATTCGTATCAACATAGCCATCTATGGCTATGTAGCCACCTATGACTACAAAAACAGGGTCCGCCCACTTTTAGCCATAGATGGCTACGTAGCCATAGATGGCTACATAGCCATAGATGGCTAAGTAGCCATAATTGGCTATGCTGTGAAACAGCGGTAGCCAACTATGGCTACATAGCCATCTATGGCTACATAGCCATCTATGGCTATGTAGCCATCTATGGCTAAAATCGAGGTGGCCCCACACTTTTAGCCATAGATGGCTATGTTGATGCGTAGCCATCTATGGCTATGTAGCCATCTATGGCTAAACTCGAGGAGGCCCCGCCTTTTTAGCTATCTATGGCTACGTAGCCATAGATGGCTATGTAGCCATAGATGGCTACATAGCCATAGTTGGCTATGCTGTGGAAGAGTGGTAGCCATAGAAGGCTAAGTAGCCATAGAGGGCTAAGTAGCCATAGAGGGCTAAGTAGCCATGTATGGCTAAGTAGACGTTCAATAGCCATCGATGGAACATCATAGCCATAGTCGGAGAGGTAAGCCATAAAAGGAACCGATTCGTCTATGGCTTAGTCTCTCTGACTGACAGTGTCTTTGCAGCGTAAACCACTACACCAACTGTGCCTGTTCTTCAAAAGAGATAAATTTCATTGAAATACAATTGTTTAGGCTTGTACCGCATTCCCAAAGTGCTAGACGAGTCATACCTGGAAACAGCTACCCAAAGGATGTGTTTTCAAGTGATCGGTCAGAGTTTATTCTTCTTCGCTTACTCACCCAGTTCTTGTATGTTGTTCGTGTTATCGTTTGATCGGTTTTTCGCAGTCCAATGGCCATTGTACTTTCTGGGTTTGTCTCGCAATTACGCGTTCGTTCTAATAGGTACCGTTCTTTCTGTGACTACTGTAGGCTACAGTACCCTAGGGTTACGATCCTGGTTCTCTAACAAAAACGTAACCAAAATGTGCTGGTCGTCAGAGGCTGTAGTTAGAATGGACTATAATATTTACTCTAGAATTTGCACCTTTTTCGTTTGCTTGAGTCTAGTCATGTATGCTATGGCAATGGTTAGCTACAAGAAGCGTCTCAGCAAAGTTATAGATGGTCAGCTCACCAACAGTCTGACTAGTAGAAAGCTAAAATGGCAAAAAGCATTCACCCGTGTTGTGGGAATTAGCTGCATGTTTACGTTTTGCTTTATGGCGCTGCCTATGTTGGTGAACAATTTTCTGGTTAACTTTTACCCAACTCTATACTACTATTTTTCCGGCTGGATCTGGCTGATCAACTGCACCAATTCGTTTTGTAATTTGGTGATTTTTGTTAACAAACAAAAAGACGTTAGAACCGGTTTCTGGGCAATGGTCAAACGCAAACCCATGCCGGCTTTGTTGACCGAATGGAATGGAATAACTCAGAAAAGATGATATGCTATCGTGTTATACTGTATTGTATTATGTTGTGTCGTATTGTTTTGTGTTCTGTTGTATTGCACTGTAGTGTATTGTATTTTATTGTTGCTTAGTATTGTTTTGTGTTCTGTTTATTGTACTGCGTTGTATTGTAGTTTATTGTATTGTATTGTGTTGTGTAGTATTGTTTTGTTTTCTGTCGTATTGTACTGTATTATGTTGTATTTTGTTTTATTATGTTTTGTTGTATTCTTAAAATGTGTCGTTTGATATTGCTTATGTGTCGTGTGTCCATTTTCATCCGAAGCTTTGAAAAAGGTAATTTTTTCTCCTGCCCTCAGTTCGATTTTGATGGTATCAAGTTATGTTAAAAACCGACGTGTATTATCGCAACAGGATAGCAACAGGATAGCAAAGTATTTGACAAAATGTACCAAAAAGGCAAAATTTGGCTTTTATATTCTACTGCAACGTGTCACAGATAACTGGCATGGTTGGGTCAGAAAATATAGAAAACTGCTATGGTGCATATTGTAGTGTTGTTATGACTACTAGTCAAAGTCAAAGTCATAGTTAATACTTTTGTGATATCGCAGTCAAACGGACAGGTAGTCAGAGTCAAAGTTTGACTACCTTCGTTACCATAAATACGTAGTCAAACGAAAACCAGATAGTTAAACGGTTTGACTATGACTACATTTTGTTAAAAGCAGCAGGGTTTTCACCTGCATTTTACCCCTTTTTTTGCTGTTCGCAACTAAATATGTTGCTAAGTTATTACGTTTCAAAGAACTTCAGAACACCAAGACCAAATACCCCTTTTTTTGAAAAAAATTGAAGCAATGACAGGTGTCAGTCAGTGAATCTCTGGTTGATGCAAGCTTTTCCTTGAGGGAGGGTAAAAAATGGCATACTGTACGAACAGTAAAATACTTTCCTAAAAACGTTTTGTGCAGCAAAGAAGAATATGAGATGAGAGAACTCAAGAATTCTAATTGTTTCACGGTTTGTTTGTTCCGTTTTTGCGGTTATTGTTCTGCAGCATCTTTGTCTTTTGTATTGAAAATTTCGATACAAAATCAATTATGCACTCATGCGCTCATTTTTGGGGCTAATTATACAATTAATTTCGAAGTAAAAGATCTACGGATGCAATCACAGCCATTTCAGGTGACTGAATTGAACAAATCGCTGAAAATGTCTATTTGGCTCTGTGTCAAAAAGTAGTCAAAGTAGTCAAACCAGTGATCGTAGTAGTCAAATGGTTTGACTACGATATAGTCAAATTTGACTACTCTGGTATTGTACTCAAACCGGTGGTAGTCGTAGTCATAGTCAAACAGAAATTTTGGTATTGTAACAACACTAGCATATTGTCGACAATTTTATTACTGGTAATATTTGGGCTTTCTACAAAGCGTTGCGTGACAAAGTACATATTGCATCCAAGCGCACGAAGATCCGTGTTCCTCTTGAATAATAATCACACATGCATGCTACTGACAGCTCCGCACTAAAATGAATAGCACAGCGGTCGGTTCAAATTACATGTACAGTTTTGAACATTTTCTGGTCTATATTGTAATGCTTCCAATCGGTCTTCTGGGCAGTGCCGGAAACTGTATAGTTGTGGGGGCTTACATCAGATATCCTAATATGCGCAAGCAAGAATGCTCTCACCTGCTCTCTGCACTTGCACTATTTGACTTAATTACCTGTAAGCTAATCTTGTGGACAATTGAATTAGGACAACCATTTGTATTTTTAGCTGTTGGTCATATTATACTGTCTGTGTGGCAACTATACTTGCAGTTCAGCAAGGTAGACTATACTAGACATACTTGTCTAAGCCTGGCAATCTTGGCAGGGATGGGCTATTGTGCCGGTCAAATTCTCACATTGGCGATCGCTTCAGACCGGTTTGAGTCGTTCAAAAATCCACTTGATTATGGAGACAATCAAGCCCGCGCCAAGGCTGCGCTGAAAATATTGGTTATCTCTCTGATTTTTTCTTTGCTGCTTGCCGGTTCCACATTTATCGGTGTGCCGCTTCACACAAAACCAGAGAAATGCACCTTTGGCGCCAGTGTTAACATTAGTCTAGCCAAGTATTGGGCACTATTTAACCTTATTATTTGTCCCAGCACCGTTGTTTTGTATGTCAGAGCGTTGATTTACATGCGACAGAACAGCCTAAAGTTTGCGGCGGAAAATTGTGGCTGGAGAAAAAGTGCACTCGAACGCCAACTAAGGGCAAACCGGGCTATAAACTCTATTCTCATGTGTTATATCCTTCTCTGGGTTCTTCCAAATATCACTCTCATTACCAGCGCTGCAGGGCTGTTCCCCTCTTTTGCTGGTAAGATCTCGCCAGTGGTGGGGCTAGCTGCGGCTATCAATTCTTCAGTCAACCCTATGGTCTATGCGGCACGGAGTACAAAGATGCGACGATTTATGAAGGCGTTCTGCAAATGTCAACCTGCTTCTAGTATAGCCCCTGTGTCCAATGCGTGAGGAAAGTTGTCGAACTGGCAGAATTATTTTTGCACAAATGCTAGGGACCGGCAACGGCGGCCATTTTTGCGCCGTACCGCGTGCCTAATTTTCTTCGCGCGTTTTCACCACATTGGTGTCGCGGCGGTCAAAATCATCTTTTTTTAAAAAATGCGGCTAGAAAAGCGCGTTCTTTTTTTATGGTTATTTGTTTTGATTATTTTAACATAACTATTCACCCAAATCGCCTTGGTATACGCTAAGCTGCGGTTGTTTTTGGCTAAAATAAGCGGAAAAACAGCGTCAGTGTAAAAAAAGTTTATGATCTCAAAAGGTGCGCCCGACGGTATTAAAGAGGCATTGATCATCTTTCGTTTGAGCCATTTTTTTTCGGCATCGATGCAGCCAAAGATCCCGGAAATCAGATTGAAATTTTACATGGTTAAGCATAGGCGGAATTGGTATTTTTTCAGAAAACGAAAGTTTGCTCTTAAACAAAGAACAAATAAAAAAGGTGCGCCCGCTTAAATTTTAGTTTGGGTGTTGCTCTTACTCAAATGACTGAGCATTGGTCTCCTAGGTCCGCCAAAGATCCCGGAAATTGGGTTAAAGTTGATGAGGTCGTTAAAATTAGGGGGTATCGAATACGAACGTATTGGGGATCCTGAGCAGCCCAAAGCCAATGGTTTTAATTTTGCTTCTTTACATTCCTTCAGTAGTTTTGCGTCTCTGCTAATCAATATAAGGTGAATCTTGCTCAGGCTTAACGTGTGTAGTCAATAAATATGGTACAAAAGCGGAAAAAACCTGTAATCGCTTATTCGAGTTAACTTCATATAATTCGTTTTCATTCATATGTCAGTGGAATTTCTTCAAATTTTCAGCATTTATTCATAAGTATGATAGATATGTTTTGCCCAAATTTGAGTTGCATGTTCCAACGCAAACAGGCACAGAAGGTAGTCCAGTAACGAACGAAAGTCGGAATTTCTCACCAAAGTACAAACCCCCCTCACCCCCGGCCCATGTATGTTTGGAGGGAAGGCGGAAGGGAAGGGTTGGGGTGTCTGAGCCCAAATTCGGAGTGTGGAGTGCTAAAAACGCTCAAAAACAGCAATTTTGTGCTACAAATCGTATAAAAAGGCTGATTATGCCTCGGGTACCACTTGCAGCTAAAAAGCGCTGTTTTACAAACAATTTTAGTGTCTGAAACTGTAAAAAAAATTGAGCCAGAAACATCGGAGAGGGAGAGTGGAAAAGATTGTTTTGGTGGGGTACTCCCCTATCTGGGGGGGGGTTGTCCCAAGTCAGTGGGAGCGTGGGAGGGGAGCAGAACCCCAGCCCCGCTGTGACATGTACAAATGTACCTGGAAAACACAGGAATACCAGTTCACACTCTACTATTCAGTTCTAGTTGTTCGAGCTACCAAGGTGTTTGGGCTTAGGTGTAGCTGGGGGGAACAGGGAAGGTCACAAATGGACTATATATTAATTAATTAACTTTCTTATCACTATACGACTCCGGAACGTGCCCTATACTGATGCGTACGCCTTGGGGTATTTTTATATTTGGAAAACAGGCCCTTAGGAGCGTGCCCTGTACAGGCTTAGGCTAAGGCTTAGGCTAAGGCTTAGGGAGCGTGCCCTATACCGATGCGTCCCCTAGGGGTACTTTTATGTTATTAAAACAGGCCTTCTGGAGCGGGCCCTATACTGATGCGTCCCCTAGGGGTATTTTTATATTTGGAAAACAGGCCCTCCAGCATACATGGGCCGGGGGGTAAGGGGGGTTTACCCCCCTCGCCGGCCAATACCCGCCTCGGCCGTCCATACATACATACTCCATCCCCCCCTCGCCGGCCCCCCCGAGGTCTCCAGACCCCCCTACCCCCCTCCGGATTTTTCTGGCCCATGGATGCCCAGAGCGTGCGTATACTGATGTGTCCCCTAGGGGTATTTTTATATTTGGAAAACAGGCCCTCCAGAGCGTGCCTATACTTTTGCGTCTCTAGTGGTACTTTTATATTTGGCAAAACAGGCCCCCCGGGGCGTTCCCTATGCTGATGTAGTGATCACTAGACTCGCCAGGCGAAGGGCTTTCAAATGATATATAACATGACCGTTTTGGACGATTTTGAAATTTTGGAATATTGCCAAAAAATAATCGATTATCTATATTTATCGATAAAACTTGTTAATTTATAATTAACAATGGTCATTAAAAACATTAATTTCTGTTTGCGATCGGTTCCTGATTTCCGCCCCCCGCAGCTACACCTGTTTCGGTGTTTGTTCGGTATATAAAGGTGGTAGCCGCAGTCCTACAGTCTTGGTATATAAAAAATGTAAAAGAAAATCGCATTGCGATTAGAATGACACCGGTCCCATCAAAATCGGCGCAGGGGTTTACGAGTGACAGTCTGATAAAGTACATCCGTCATATCGGTATGCACGTTGCGGTCAACTTTCTAGGAAGAAAAGGTGGCACGCTGGGTGACGCAGTTAAACGGTCATAACTGGCTTAATATCCGGCCAATTCCGTTCCGGTTTGTTTTGTTAGACTGTATAAAGTGTGCTCTTTTCAATTCTGAAGCCCAATTTCGCCTAGGGGCATTTTGAATTTTCGCGTGCCGGTCCCTACAAATGCATGGATCTGCGCAAAATTGTAGTCTAGGTTTGCTCATTAGCAAGACAGACCAGGAAGTTGGCTCATTAAGCCATCGCAGCTCCAACCAAGACTAGTAATTAAATCCAGTTAATTAGTCAATTCAGTCTGTGTATATATTTTGGGCATGTGGCGGCCATCTGACATTGTTAAGAATGAACGCTAGTGAGCAAAATTACCTCTATACCTTCGAACACTTAGCCATTTACTCTACCACCCTCCTGTGTGGTCCGATTGGTCTTATCGGAAATGTAGTGGTGTTGGGTGCTTATCTAAGATATCCTGTTCTGCGCAAGCTTGAGTGCTCACACCTTTTGGCTGCACTGTCTGCTGTCGAAATTCTCTTTTGTAAGTTATTTGTGACCATACGTACCATACACGTAACAGGCAGTCTGCAGCCCTTCATCTTCAGCAGATTTTTTTTGTATCTCTCATCTTGGCCATCAGCGATTAGCTGATGATATGAGGCCAACAGACGCACCTTTTTGTATGGCAGAATGGGACGTTACCTATGAAAAGATGTTTGACACATCTTGATAAGGGAGAGAAGTTAGTAGATTGTGGGGCAGAAATAGGAAGGAGATCTAAAGTGGCTTGGAACGAGAGCTTGTCCAACTGATATCCTGTGGTCTCAACTGACTGGAGCAAGAAGAGTAGCATCGGCGACGAAACCAACTTGAGGCTTGGAACCAGACCACAGTTGGAGCATTGGACAGTGAGAATCGGGGCTGAAAAGCGTTGTAGAGAGCGAGCGAAGCTGTGGTTGTGGTGATCAGTCTGGTGAATGGCTGGGAGAAAAGTCCTGTTCAATGAACTGTTTTGAGTCGATAGTGCAGCTCGGCAGCCCATCAACAAAGGGTGCAACACTTGCAGCTGAGAATATGCAGAAGATAATCATCATGGAGCTGTAAGGGAAAATTAATTAGGGGTAAAGGGCTCACACACTCAGGAAGTGATAAAGCAAGTGTATCCACAAGGATCTTCAGCACTCTAAACCATACATCAATAATGCGAATGTTGAAAGGGTCTTCTTGAGCGACCCTTGCGAGGTTGCTGGCACAGTTTACGCACACCACATACCCCGAAAGGTAAGTTCCCAGTGGTTTTGATCGGATCCTGAGCTATGAGCAAGATAATAAAGAGTGAAGATTTTGGAAGAAAGAGTAGCATGAATAGTTAGACAAAAGATGTGAGTGGGCGTTAGCAGCAAAGCAAGCCAAGCCTACCTTACTCCCCTCCCCACCATGGGGAAGTTCCCACTCATGGTAGGGGCCAGCAGATCACCTGTTTCATGTATAGTCTGGCTACATTTTTCGACCTCTTCTTAAAACACTAAAGTTCCAGGTATGGGAGTAATGACGCTGTCAATTGGGCAATTGTATCTGCAGTTCAGCAAAGATTCCTACTCTAGACTGTTCTGCATCTTGCTAGCCTTCCCAGGTCTTATTATGTTGCAAGCACGGCAAATCGTCACACTAGCTGTAGCCTATGATAGGTTGGAAGCGTTCAAAGATCCACTTCTCTATGGCGACAGTTCAGCTCATGCTACAAGTGCTCGTTACGTTTTGGCTTTCGCTTTTGTTTTTTCACTATTCACTAGTCTAACATCTTTCCTTGCTGTCGATTTATTCAGTTCGCCTAGTACTTGCACGTTCGGCGCTAGCACCAGCAGAAGCTTTGTGCTCTACTGGGCGTTGTTTAATCTTTTGGTGAGTCCGAGCGTAGTATTGACTTATCTGAGAGCGTTGATTTGTATGCGGCAAGCGAGCGAAAAATATTTGTCAAGTAATCAGAGCGAGATGGTCAAAAAATCTCTTCAAGACCAGATTAAAGTCAGTCGGGCCGTGAATACGATTCTTGGGTCGTTTGTAGTGCTGTGGGTTCTGCCCAATATCGCTTATATATTGGGTGGGCTCTCTGGCGTGCCTGAGCCAATTTTAGGCAAGCTGACTCCTATTGTAGCAGTTAGTGGGGCTGTTAATTCGGTAATTAATCCGTTTATCTATGCTGCTCGCAGTTCGAATATTAGAAAATCTATGGCGGCTTTCTTTAAGTGTAAATCGTCCGCTACTGTTGACCCTGCAATTGTTGTATTTTAAATTTTAGCACTAAATCTTTTGCAGTGTAGTGTGTGATGGATATTATTTAGCAAATCTTTCAGGTTGGTCCCTCCCATCCACATTTTTTGTGAAAAATCATACATACCATACAGTACAGCTGAACCAAAATGTTTTATGCTCTATTTAATGAATGGAATGTAGAGAAAATCAGTCAGAATGTTAATTAATTAACTAAAAGTATTAATGCAATGCTCGGTAAGATACAGTTTGCCATGAACTCTTCTAAAATCTGAAGTGAATTTGCTGAAATACTGTTTGTTTGTAAGTAACTTTTGGAAATTCCGACTGCCCAGGCCGGCCTTGTGGTCACGAAGTTGTGCAGGACCCTAATGCCTATTATTATGTAAGCTTTTGTTAAGCACTGTGGTCATTTCTAATATATGTTCACTGTGCTGAAGCTGAATATTGTGCAGTATGTGCTTAATTTATGTTAAACCAGTGATTCGTGTTTCGGAAGCATTCTGTTATGTACTTGCTTTCAACATGGTTGCTTGCTTCACAAATTTAGATGGTACTCTGAACACACTTGAGAACAAGCTAGCTAATCACATTGGAGGAGGGGAGCCATATTGACTAATGAATGGAAATCAAGCGAAATTCCTGTTATTACCTTGACCAGCTAGTTATCCTCCCACAAGCTTTGCTGCTTGTAAAATCGATCATCTATTAAGCTTGTTGTAAACCATTACGTCTGCCCCACTCAGATTTGAGTATGGTCCGATTGAGTAGTTTGAACTGAAAGAAGCTTTCACTCAAAGAGGAATCCTGATTTTCTATCAGTGCTCCTCAGCTAATATCAGGAACATAGTGCCCCAGGCCGTTTTGGGTGCTCAAGTAAATTGCAGCCAAAGCCCAAATTCAACTCAGTCAGTCTGTTCCTTGTCGGCTTGTCCTTGTCCTTGTCCAGGTCGGCTGCTAGCAATTCGACACAATATTTCAGTAGAAAGTGGATTGGATTCATATCCCTCTTGGGAGTGAGGAAAGGAGGAATAAGGAGCTATCAGGATATTGCTGCCTTGAAGGATGGAATTTCACAGTCTATGATCTAATATCTGTTCTGTTCTGAAATAAGAAAAGGATGCCATCTTTCATTAAATTGACTTGACAAGATGGGCGTGAAGTGAGTGAGTTTCTAGATTCACAGAAAATTGGTCTGCTGAATGCTAGCTGTGTTTTAAAATGACCAAAATCAGTGAACAGACCTTAATAGTATTTTATTCAATTTCCAGCACTTCACCTGGTTTGTTAGGTACACTGTACTTCTGTTCGCGTCTGTTAGGCATTCTAGGAACATGAAGAGTATTCATTTTCTGTTCTTGTCTGATCATTTGAATGTCATGCACTTTGGCATTCATCACCTGCGGTTCACACGAAAGAATGCTCATCACTGCTTCTCTCACCTCCCTCATTCTACCAATGTAGATGAAGATGTTGACCAGACTGTTGATGTTGACTGTGCACCACAAATAAGGTGCAACAATTACAAACAGTGCTTGATCCATGTAAAAACTGCACAATACCACAGCACAATAAGGGATAGAGTGAAAGAAAAATGTAAACAAAGTCACGATTCCAGTTGTTATAGTGAACTTGCGCTGCAGTCGGGCTGTTTCACTGCAGCTGGTAGGGTTGAACTTTTTCCGATACAACATCACACTGTAAACACAAGTATAGAGGAAAACGGAACAAGCTCCACCCAGCCCAGAGACAATGGCATAATAAGTGGCCTTCCACTGTGGAACTGCCCATGTAGCAAGACAGGTCGCCGCAAATGTCTTTTGTCTTTTTTGCTTGTAAGAGAAATAGCATAAGCATAAGCACTCCAAAGAACATGCACCAGAACGGCTAACAACAAGCGCTGCGTGTAGCGAACAGTTAAAGATTTATAGAAATAGAAGAAAGTGATAGCTAAAAGACGATCAAAGCTGATTAGAAGTTGCATGATGCCTTGACATTCGGCCCCGATTATGAAGAAAATGGTTTGAAAGTACTGCATGCAGTCCCATCCAGTTACTTGAATGTTGTCTTCTCCAGCCAGAACTAGTGACAGTCTGGTGAACCCAGCTGAGATGAAGCCAATGCCTGAATTTGCAAGCAAATGCGTGGTCCACCAAAAAAAAACCGCAGATTTTTCGCTGTTGCAACCGCAAATCTCAACCGATTTGAACGAATCTTTTTTTAAATGAAAGATAAACAAATTATTAAAGGATTGGTGAAATTTTTATTAATGCGCTCTGCTTAGATCCTGAGATATACGCTCTCAAAGACAAAACTGTGATTTTGGCAATGAACAAAATGGATTTTTATTATTCGTTGCACTTCATAACAAAACGGATTCTTTACTACTACTGCTCATGGCTATTGGAGACTTTATTGGAGAAATACACGCTCGGTTTACTTAACCAGTTTAGTCTCGTTAGTCCTCAGCAGTAGGAATCTGCTTTATTATGAAATGCAACGGAATCTCTCTTGTTCTCTACAAAATCTGTTTCGACTTTGGGGGCAAATATCTCAAGAACTAAGCAGAGTGTCTTAATGAACATTGCACCAATCTGTCAAGAATTTATCAATCTTTCATTGAAAACAGGATTTATTCAAATCGGTGGAGGAAATTCATGGTTGCAAAAGTAAAAAATTGTTGGGTTGTTTTTGATCACTATTGTTCATTGCCAAAATATCTGTTTTGATTTTGAGGGCAAATATCTCAGGAAGTTAGCAGAGTATCTTAATGAAAGTTTCACCAATCTTTGGAAAATTTATTTATCTTTCATTTAGAACAAGGTTCACTGAAATCGGTTGAGGTTTATGGTTGCTACAGTAAAAAATCTGTGGGGTTGTTTTTTGGCGGATCCAGTAGATACAGGACTGGTCAATGCTTCAGTGCACTCACCTGAACATAGGTCAGCCCCAGCCAAACCTACAAGCAACAGTGTTTCTTTTCTGCGTAGGCGAGGTCGACTTAGCATGGCTACCACAACTAACAGATTTCCAGAGACCATAAAAACTCCCTCAACCATATAAATTACATTCACAATGTATTTGTGAGCACTAGAAGCAGTCTGATTAGCCATTGCCGCTAGCCAGCTGCTTAGAGCTAAAGCTGTTTGAGTCAATTGCGTGTAGGCTTCTCGCCTCATATCACCTGCAAACGACATTGTTGTTGTAGTAATTTTTTGTCCTTTTGGACAGGAAGAGACACAAGGTCCGGCAGCCTCCTTAACAACAACCCTCTCCTTTGCTGTCTGTGTGTGCAAGACAGCTAAGGTTTGGTCCCCATTTCTCTACTTGCCATTGCTGACTTTCGACGGCCTGGGTTGGGCTTCGTGTCCACTACTTCACATCGCCTCGACAGGTTTCGAACCCGCAAACACACCGCTTCCACGGGTGCTGGAGCCATTGTGACATACGGATAGCGTAAACTACCCATGGCCAAGAAGTGACTATAACATCTTTTATTCAGTTATTGTAATGTTTCAGCCTGATCTCCAAATCCCGAAATCTAGGTCATCCTCTTCACCAGTAGAAGGACCAAAATCTAGGTCACCTCCACTATCTTCACTGCTCATTCCATGTGAGCCACTTTCACTGCTCATTCCACTTTCACTGCCGCTTCCTGAAGAACTTCCCCGACCTCTTCGACCTCCTCGACCCCCACGTCCTCGTGCCCGGCCGCGTCCCCAGCCCCTGTTGCTGGTGCCTCGCCCTCCATTCTCCCAATCAACTCCTTCCTCAACTCCATCTGTGTCCACTTCCCCTCTGACCTCCTCCCAGCCATTGTTTCTTCTGCGATTTCCTCGACCACGTTGTCCACGACGACGCCCTCGTCCTGGACGATCTCCCCTACCACCTCTACTGCGACCACGAATTGAACTTGATCCGGTTTCTGCTTCAAAGTCATTTGTGAGCTGTTGGATCTTTCTCATGTCGCCATCAAGGAAAGCCTCCAAGACGTCTCCCTTTTCACAACGGTCCATGCCTGCTAGTCTTCGTTTGATCATTGTGCGCATGTCCCCTTGTGATCCTCCTCTGCTACTGAGACGTGATGGATTGCGGTTTTTGAACCATCCTTTGCGACGCTAAAACAGAATTAGACTTAGCTCTTGTCAGAAGTAGCAAAGGTTCACTTCTCACCCCAGGAAATGCACTGCTCCCAGCTACAAATACGATTGCAAGTATAAGCCAATAGTTCATGCTTTAATAGGTAGACCGAGCCTACAGAAAATGGACAGCGCAAGTCAAGTGAGTGATTTATTGCTTCCGTCTCAGAAGAAACGCTCTCAAAACCAGTTGTACTTTCATGAGAGAACTGTGCATACATGACGGAGGCGGTGCTCCTTTTGTTGTGACAACCGGCTGGGGAGCACTTAGGTGAGAAGAAAACAAATCTAAAATGTAGGACTGAGCGGAGAAAAAGTAGAGAATTTTAGAACTTTATTCATAAACCAGTATTAGAAAATCTACTAGAAAGAACAGGATCAAGTTGTTCTTCATGGTAAAGAATGGTAAAGATGGTAAAGAACAACCAAGCACCATATTCTTGTGCTAGCGCTAAATTGGCCTCAAAATACAGTCCCCACCCCAGGGGTTTTTCTACCTGTTACTAACCACATTAGGGTGTTCCAGATATCTGTTTTGGTTGTTCATTCATAAGTACCATGATAATCAAATGATGACGCATTTTCCCTCTTCTATGTAAACATCTTTTGTTCATCATTCATTTGTCAAAAATCAACCAATAATTTTTAAATAACGGTTTCAATTTCTGTTTGCGACATCGCTCCATTGTGTACTGGATTTTCTTTGTCCAACGTGTTTTGGCTTCGCTAGACTGTGTTTTGTGTTTTCTCAATATTTTGTTGAATGTTTTCGGCAGTCGAAAAATATATTTAACTTATTTGTATTTATTTATTTATTTGTAGAATGCCCCGAGAAGAGAACACAAATAGATTAGTAAAGCAAAGTGGAGCCTAAGGGCTGGCTACGCCGCTTTGAACGGCGGTTTTTGCCGAGCCAAGTAAAAATACTTTTAGTCTATTTTCATCTTTGTCCAATCTGCGCTTGAAGCAAGCCAATGAAGGAGCGGATACCGTATGTTCAGAGAGACAATTCCAAGGCTGAACAGTGCGTACCGCAAACGCATATTTCCGACAGTCAAGTCTGGCCTTTGGTACCATCAACTTCATTCCATTCCCCCTAGTAGTTGTAGCAGGCGAAACCATAAAATATTGATCGAACTCTAGGTCACAAAGCTTATGAATGACTTTGTACAATAATATCAAGTCGGCTTTAATCCTGCGAAGCTCTAAGTTCTGAAGTTCTATGCCTAGACAAGCCAGCTCATCTAAACGGCCGTTATAATCCTTTTCGGAACCCAGCAACCTTCTCGTAAAGTACTTTTGAACCCTTTCAACTCGATCAATATCTTTGATAAGCCAAGGGGCCGTTCATAAACGACGTCGTTCCAGAGGGGGGGAGGGGGGGTCGGCTGAAATGCGACGATAGACGACGCACCAGGAGGGGGAGGGGGTTAGCAAAAAACGACGTCGCTTTTTTATGAATTTTAGGCTACTTCATTTACATTATTTTCGATTTATGCACATTCTGTCAAACGTTTCTCCATACAGAAAAGCTTTCCAGAGTGGTTGTAGGGATTTATTCTATTGATTGCGCAGTATGGTAACAAAAAAACGTGACAGTACTGTATGTACTGCCCTTTTATCGGGGGGGGTAAGCCGAAAACGACGTCGCCATAGGGGGAGGGGGTTCCCAAGAAACGACGCAAGGCGATTTTGGGGGGAGGGGGGGTCCGAAAAATCGGGATTTTGGAACGACGTCGTTTATGAACGGCCCCCAAGGCCACCAAACACTGCTAGCATACTCTATAACTGGTCGAACAAAAACCTTGTACAAGTAACACAGAAACTTAAGGTTTCTTGAATGAAAGGACTGAAAAATCATGTTAATCCTACGGTAGGATTTCTGAGCCAGTTGATTGCAGTGCATTGCTGCTTTTAAATCTGAGGATATTAGCACTCCCAAATCACGTATACAGTCTGTAGACTGCAACTGAAAACCGTTTATGGTATGAACTCGCTTTGGATTGCACGCACCAATATGCATGATTGCTGTTTTATCTAAAGCTAGAGAAAGACCATTTTCGGCTGCCCATACAAACAGATTACCAAGGTCAACCTGAAGCTTATCAAAATCGCTGTCTTTTGAAACCCGAAAGTAAATTTTGCAGTCATCAGCAAATAACTTTAGGGATGCATTTTGGAGATAGGCTGGTAATCTATTAATCACTACCAAGAAGCATAAAGGCCCTAAGACACTGCCCTGTGGTACACCTGAAGGATTTACAGTGGTACTAGAGAACTGTCCATCCACACAAACCTTCTGCTTTCTGTTAGTGAGAAAGGCTGTAAGCCATTTTAAGAGTAAACCTCTAATTTTATATGCCCAGAAAGACTCAACAATTTTAGATGGAAGTACTTGGTCAAAAGCTTTCGATATGTCGGCGTAAGCTACATCGATGGCCTCCTTATTTTCTAACATCAAAGTCCACTCGTTCATGCATTCAACAAGTTGAGTCACAGTTGAACGCCGAGACAAAAAACCATGCTGATTAGGCGAAATCACCTGATTAGTCCGAAAATGCCTTAAAATAGACTCTTTGACTATTTTTTCCATTACTCTACATGGTACACAGGTCAAACTTACTGGACGGTAGTTTTCAACTTTAGATTTAGAGTTCTTCTTATATATTGGGCTAACAATAGCACTAAGCCAGTCCTCTGGTAGTTCCCCAGTGTTAAATGAGACCTCGTAGATTATACTTAGTGGTTCAGCTAGCTGCCAAGCTAATTCCTTGTAGAACATACTCGGCAGCCCATCTGGTCCAGCAGAAAATTTTCGCTTTAGGGAGGAGAGATAACTGAACACAATTTCAGGCGGAAAATGCACTGAACTCAAAGAGTCAAAGTTACTGGGCAACAGATTTAATGAAGGCTTATTGTCTTGTTGGTATACTGAAGCAAAATGATCACTAAACATCTGAGCTTTTACTTTAGCATCTGTTACAATAGATTGAGCAGCTGGTTGTAATGGACCTATTTTTGGTTTACACTTTAGCTGCGAGTTAACATGCTTCCAAAATTTAGCCTCGCTTCTAGAATCTAATATTTTGCGTTCATGCTCTGCTTCTTCTTGCCTAGCTTGTTGGCGAGATGCCCTAGCAGCCTCTTTCCACCTTACTCTATCATCTTCTAAATTTGTCTGTTTATACCGTTTATGGAGTGCCTTTTCTCGCTTTTGCATTTGCCTTACTCTGGTAGACCAACGGGAGTTTCTAATCTAATCTAAAACTGATTTCTTGTTCTTTCTTCTGCGTTTTTTTGTACTGTCAGACTGGATCATTGACATCTGACCAGTATAACCTTTTGACCTGTTCATAGGGCTTTCTTCATGTGATAGCTCACTGGCGAAGTGTGTATGATGATCCCGAATTTGTTTTCTGAAAAGTTTAACTCAATTGGAAACAAAGTGGCTTTAGTGCACTGTAGTGTTAAACAGTTACCTAGAAACAGCATTTGTAGCCTCTGTGGCACGAAAGTCTGCCAGAAAAACATAAGTCCGTACCGCAGCTAGCCAAAGAATACCTAAACGAGCCACTGTATCATAGCTCAGTTCAATTTCAGCATGAATCCGGTTTGCTGTTGGTCTACATATGTAGCTTGAAGCATGCATACATGCCTATGAAAGCGTATTATGGAAGAATTTGTTGCTTTAGAAATTAGCTGCAACCTGATATGAACATTTGGTAATCAAAGAAGTCAGCACAGGCCCATATACTAGTTCAAAAACTGAATCCAGTGATGTAAACGAGAAAACTTAAATTGTACAAGTACCCTACCTAAGTGGTAGGTACACCGTTTTTCTGTAATTGAGTAGTGCAAAGCGGTTTTCAATACGTAAAACTTTTGAAAATTTATTTACCAGAAAGTAAAAGTTCACTGCAATTCAAAATATAATCACAAGGCTATTCACCAAGTATCCGGTTGGGGCAGACCATACTCCATTTGGAGTAGTTGGCCTGCGGTTAGCGTTTTCGAAAATAGGCCGACGCTGCGCTAACCGCTGTTCAACTGCGATGGGCGGAGTTGAATTTAGAGTTTCGTAGGCCGCGCGCCAAATTTGGCTGGCTGCCAATTGTTAAATTTTCGAATCTGTGATCTCATCCAAAGGCGGAACCTGACCCTTTTTCAGGGCCTTTTTTACACAGAGGGGAGTACGCCTCAGTTGCATCTATTTCCCATCAATTTTACGTTGTCTAATAGCCGTCCCACTACAAAAAGATTGAAAATTGCTGTCAAGATTCGTTCTATTTTCGAAGAGAACCGTCTTAGTTAAACTATCCTCAAGTATCGATTTACGCCCACAACAGCGGTTAGAGAATCTATTTTCGCTTTACATGCGAAAATAGAAAACGCTAACCGCTGTCGATTTCCGAAATTAGCCAGCGGTTAGCGTTTCGCGAATTTAGGCGTCTGGCGCAAGGAGGTATAACAACTATAACGATAAAGGAAATTTTTCTATTACAGAATCGCTGCAACAAGCAAGAGTGAAACATATATGCCATGCCTAGGAAGTGTGTTTAGAGATTTATGTTTCTTTTCAATGCCAGAGGCACTGTGCAGATCGGTTCAACTATTTGCTCCTCCAAAAATACCTTGCATTGTATGCCAATCCACCTAAATGCCGATTTAAAAATGCGCAGTAACTTTGCTTGTTCAACAGTGCATAGTGCCGAGAGTGCATACCAGTTTTCACTGTTGCGCTCGTATTCTGCACAATTGCCCATATTTGTCTGAATGGTAACCAACACACAGTGGGCCGCCTGACTGAGGCTCAAATGTCTGTCTTTCCAGCAGCTGGCGTTGCTTAGCAAAAGAATTTTCAGCACTTCAAATGCTGAAAATGCAAGGTCACGGAATTTGACACCATCTGCAGAGAATGACTCTGTTCGCTCTGACTTCATTCCATATAATCTAAGCAGTCTAGTTGCAACAGCAAAGACTCTGCTAAACAAGCCTGCTATGCGATGTGGAGACAATCGCATGATCAGTGAGAACAACTGACCGCTATGCTGTCGAAATATCTTTGACACGTGCATTCCTTGTCTTTCCATGTTATCCAGTTTCCTTCTAACTGTGGCATTCAGGGCATCTATCACTCTCAACAACTGTTCAATGTTGTTGTAGCCTTGAAAAGATGCAGGGCTATACAGATTTCGATTAGGTCTCCTGCCCAGATATAGATTGAATCTTCTGGCATGGAATTTAATGTAGTACGTAGTACCCTTTTTCTCTTTCACTTTCTCAAGTTTTCTTGCCAGCCTAGCAGAGAAAGCACAGGCATCAGAGAAGGCTTCGTTAATAGCACCTTCAATACCGTTTACACCCAGTTCTGACAGCATTCGCGTCACTGCATGGCAATATTCATGTACAACGACGTCAATGTTATAGAGACGCTCTTTAAGCCCAAACAATAAGTACTGTTGATGATTGAGAAAGGTATGTGCCGCAACTTTACTACTCGGTAAATCGGTCAGTTTAGTGGCTATGTAGATAGTTGCATTTTTGCTTAGCCGCTTCTCAATTGCAATGGGCATTTGGGAGAACAAATTGTTTTGCATCAGAAGCACTGTGTGGTAGACATGCACTGAAAAGCTGACAGCTCTTGCAGACAAGAATCCACTACACTTCATCTGTAAACTTTTGTGTTCTCCTGAATTCAGTACATTGGCCATTCTGCGCAAGGATGCGTTTTTGTTGTCCAAGATCACTACTGGAACGGTGACACTACAATATGTGGTAGAATTTATATATACATTTCGCTGACACTGGAGCACACTCCTCAGACCACAGGTGTGATTGTTGATTTTTTTAAATTGACGAATCAGTATGTAGCGCTGTCTTCGACTCACTTTGTACTTCTTTGACGAAATTAGATCTGTCTCATAATATTTGTGCTCAGTTTCTGCATCCACATAGTAGACTGGCCGTGTGGTCTTTCCTGACTTTGTGCGCATAAAACCTATTTTGTAGCACAAAGTCAAGGCTAATTGTACAGCATCCTTGTCCCTTACACAGAGAGCGCTCTCACTGATGTCGAAACCGGGAACGACTGTGAAGCCTTGGGCAACAGCCATGTTCTTCCATTTCTCTAATTCCGCCTGAGGGTCCATCTGTTGCAGAAGTCTGTCGGAAACGTGAATGTCACTGCAGTTTATGTTCAGCCCATAGACCATGTCTCCTCCCAAAACTATATCTCCTCCATTAATCTTCAGATCACCTGATGCTGAGCGGTAAAACCTCTCAGCCTTGATATATACCTTATTTCCCACTTTTATTTCAATTGTTGTGTTTAGAGTGAAACAGAACATACTGTTCTCTTCTGGGATACTACGCTTCCCTCGATCTTCTTCTGGTTCACTGTTTTGTAGCAGAGAACTGAATGCCTTGTAAATTCTTTTCATTTTGGCTTTATCCAGGTTGTTGTAATCTATTGTTTTTCCTCGAGACTTTATCAAGGTTTCTCTCAACAGGTCTGGCTGCACCTGCCTCAGAATGACACTTCTCTTGTGTCGATTGGTTTTTCGGTTTACGTTTTGTTGACACAAACCTTTTCTCGGCAGTCCTAGCTGCTTTATCTTTTTGCAGAAGTTTGCCAAAACTTTCTGTTTATTTTTTCTGCCTGTTTGTGCTATGGTTGGTTCAGCTTTTGTTTTTGTTTGCTTTTTCCTGATTTGGTTTGTTGGTTCTTCGAATTTTTGCAAGATGTAGCTTGTTTTAGTTCTGTTAGTCTGTTTTTTACGTATTTTCAAGGTTTTGTTGCACACGTTCGTTGAGCGAAATAATGTCCATGGTGAAGATCTTTTGTTCTTTGTTTTGTTTTCCTGTTTCAAGTTACTGGATTGGGCTTTTGAAGTTTGATCAGTAGTGATCTTCGACATGTTGATAAGCCCAGTCTGATCTGATACTTGACTTTTCTCAGTTGCTTTTCTAAAAATGTATCTTTAGATGGTGGTAGACGCAAGAAAGAAACCTTACCTTGATTTTATATCTGTTTCTTGCGCTTTGTTTAGATCTGAGAAAAGAACATGTGTGGCAAGAACTCCTAACCAAAAAGTATGTATTCGAGCCATATCCTTTGTAGCTCAATTCAATTTTGATACAAATCCTATTCACTGAATAAGGATTCAAGCTTGCATAGCAACCAGTTCCCAAAATGGTAATAACTGTAGCATTGTCGCTTTTGAAATTAGACTGCAATCTGATGTAAGCATTTTCTAACCATACTAATGTAAATAACAGGCAAGATAGAGCGTTAATGATACAGAGCTTCGATTTCTTTTACGAAACCTATTCAACTGGCTAAAAAGATGCATTGCCTAGGAACTGTTGCACTATATCCCCTTGTAACACACTTTTTATAAAACTATGTGCAAAAAGGTCGCTGTCCGATAGTTGTTAGTAGTATTGGGGTATTGGTGTTGTTGTGTTCATGGCACGCTCATTGGATAATAGTGTTACGAACATAGGCCACTGAAGTAGAACACAGTCCACAAACGCCTCAGCAAGTGTCGCCTATAACCAGTTACCAGCTCATTTGGTAAGGCAACACCATTCTTCACAACTTTACAGCTCCAACGCTACAACTATCGCCATCAGCGAAAGCTCCCAAACACTTGGCCTACTTGATGACTATTGTGTATATAATTGTGCATTTGCATTTGAAATCTGATTCTGATATTTGCATGGAGTGGTGTTTTATCGAGCTGTTCCCCCTTGCTAGATTACGTGCCAGCTTCTACTGTAAGGCCAGTGTCTATAGGCCCATTGCTCTGATAAGTCATTATGGCTGTTTATTCATTATTGATTCAGTAGATTCGGTCTCCTTTAATCGCGACTCTTTACAAATAAACCGCGTTTGTTGCAACAGCAATCACAACATACTCAAAATACCAGTTTGGTTGGGCTCAAGCACATAATATGGATCTTCAGCTAGGCTAGAAGATAGATGCTTTGATGAGGTTGCAATCGAACTTCTATTTTTACACTTGTTTGCGTGAATGCATGGTTGAAGCATCAACATCAACTAAAGATGGTATTTGTGCTGAACACTGAAGCTCCATGAATTTACGGCATTTATGAAGCTTTACTGCTGACTGACCATTTATGTAAGTGTCACGGCATTACTGTTTGTGCGGAACCTAGTAATTCAATTCACCAACACCACTCGTACTGAAATGTAATGGGTCTTCATTCTGTCGGAATCTGTTTGGCACAGTTGTCAGTGCAGTCATCTGCCTGCTGTTGACAAGCAGCCGCATCTGCATCTGCTGCAGACTCACAAGTGGCCTTGGCAGTTTGACAGTCGTCATCGCCTGCAAGTTAACTTCGTTATGCAGATATGCTATGCTATAGCACACCGGCACAGTTGGAGTAGTGGTTTAGGCCGCAAAGCCGCTATGCGCGACATCGTGAGCTCATCCTCTCAGCGCAGCAAGTTTCTTGCCGCAAAGAGTTGGTCGTTGGCACAAAGCTACACCCAAGCCAACGAAAGCTGGTGACAGCGAGTAGGTAAAACGGGAACTGACTGGATCTGCCATTCCACCGAAGCTGCTCCAAAGCATGCCACGTTGGAAGAGAAGATCAATGACGTCAGTAGTTCTCTATGGAAACCGACTAGGCCTGGGGGGCCTCTCTCACAGCAGGGGCACACCAAGCGGACGTTGGGAGCCAACATCACCATGATGCCAACGCGCCAAGCACTCTCTTAGTACCTGGTGCCCAACAGCATGGCTCGAGTGGCTGGCAGTGATAGAAGGGAATCGTGAGAGATGACAAACCACAGGGGTGCGAAATGGACTACATAGGTCTCATCGTAGGCAGCAAGGTCCCCCGCACATCGGATCGGATGCTAAAGCACCCCTGTTACAGCTTGTAAGACCTATCATGCAAAGAAGGTTTGCTTCGGTCACAGAGCATTGTGTCAAGGGCTTTTCAACTTTTCTGGAACAGTTTAAGGCAAAGATGCATGATTGCAAATAAGGAATTCTCTTTTGAGCTATGCGAGGAAAATTGGAGTAGCAACGTACACAGGATGAAATCCATGGTCGACTGGCTGTGAGTCAGCTCACAAATACAGACGAGTGAGAGGACAAAGAAAGCCAATTTCATAATTCCGTAAGTTGGGAGAATACAGGGAAGCTGAGAATGGTTTAGTTTAACCTAGCCAATATCAGCAATGGTATACTGAAAACTGGGTTAGTTTCAATAACAGGACAATCGGTTAACGATGGACGGATGATGAATGCAATGCCTGTGTCAGCTTTATGCATCAGAGAGCCTGCTTGCCCGCAATTACATGCTCTTTGTGTTACACATTCAAATTGCAATGTCGCACACCGATTATAGAATTATCGAACAATATATGTTTTGCGGTCATTGCAAACAGTAGTAGGGAAAGCGGAACAGTGGTAATTCACTATATTCATACATACAGACCTTATATTCTTGTGACGTCATAGTTACCAATTCACTGATAGATAGATTCATGATGGAACGAAATTTCATGATAGAGTTTATGGAATATGAATGAAAGGGTTGCATATTTAGAATCAAAAGAGCACTTTCTTTCAAACGATACCCTATGTAGATAGATTCCAGACAAAAAATATTTTTCGAACCCCTTCCAGGCTCAACTTGACCTCAATATTGACTTCAACTTATAGCCAAATCCAATCTCTTGCTTATGCTGCATTCTAATTAGTGGTCCGAGAATCTCGGCATAGGGTTTGATATTAACCTAAGCTTTCTGCCGCATGTTAAATTGGTGTCAGAGCCTTGCAAACGAGACCTGTTCGCCATCAGCAGAGTGTGGAGCTGCCTGCCGAGAAAGACGCTCATTCGTACCATCGAAACTACCGTGCTGCCCAAGATGCGCTACGCAGCTTCAGTCATCCAAGTAGCCCTGCCCTCCTATGTTAATCAGACTCTTCTGCCAGTGGTCAACTTTCTTTCTTCTTTATGTCAGTTATAGGGGGACTCTGATTAGCCGTTGGCCCTTAAGAAAGGTTATAGTTGGTATCAGAGCATCATCGTATCTTTCGGCCGAAAAAGTTAAGGTTGTGGATCGATCCATCCTCCATGGACTGTTGTTTGGCGTTTTGACTCTCTTGTCCTTCTGCCGGGAATTTTCGGGATTCAGCTGTCTCTCTTCACACCTGCGAATTAATCAAGGGCACACCCAAGTTGACTATCTGCAGTTAAGCTTAAAGGTCGCCTCAGTTTTACAAAATACGCTTCTTGAATATGCTATGTTTGGCTAACAGCATTGTTTGGTGATATGCCAATTTATAGGCCTTATTGTATTGGTTGATTTTTTGCTTGGTAAATGCAAAAATGTATCGTAAATGTGATTATGCCAGAAAGTTTACTCTCATTCTAATTAAGACAAAGCGTCTGAAGAGCTTTGAATATTCTTTTCACAAGCCTCTCTTGAAGTCCAGCTCAGCACAAACTGTCTGAAATTAAAAGCTCTGATTCTTCACTGATTCAGTCACCGGATGCTTACCTTGCAGACTTCAGGACCTTTGCTGTTGATATCAGACACCAACGGATCATACAAGGAATCAAGAATTGCAGAAAGTGGATCATCGCAGGCACCCTAAATGGTATCACATCTGCGCGCACAAAAGGAGCAAGTGGTCTAATAAACAAACCGGCTTGAACCTTTCCATGGAGGCACATTGTTCAGTAATCAGTGCAGCAATTTTTGTCTCAGCGGCAGTGAAAAGGTGGGCGAATTTGATGCACTGCAAAAAAGAAATCTCAAATTATGTGTACGAAAGTGGGGTTTTCTTGCACAAACTCAGGGTAATAAGGCCTTAGCCTGTGCTGTACGTACATCTAGCTGGCTTATTGATATGTATACAGCGTCCTCAGACTTTGGGTACTGTGGAGTCAGCTCACACATAGTTGCTCCAAACGTACGGTTGCTCAAAAGTGCTTTCATGTCATTGGCAGTTTTGAAGGGCAGCACTTCACTCTTTCTGAACTGACTCAACAAGCTGAAAGCTCGCATGGCGCTGGATTCACATTCGCTTTGGCAATCTGAAGTGCCACTTCATTAACTGAATACGATTAAGCCTACTGTAAATAGGGATGGGCACGAAAATTAAATCCGTTTGAATTTCGTATTCGTTAAATCAATATTTGCCCATTATAATTTTCGTATTCGTTAGTCTATACGAAAATCAAAATCCCCAATTCGAATTTGTACGAGTACGAGAATTAATTTTCGTCACGACGATACGAGTTCGTTTTGCTCCAGAAAAATTAATTTTCGTATTTTCCGGGTAGATTATCGAGTGCAAATAGAGACCCAGTTCTGGGTTGTCTGCATTAATGTAAGCCTTAAATATCAATTCTAAATGGATAAATTGTGTAAAGCACGAATTTATCGCTAACGCTACGCTACCTTGTTTTGATCATTGGATTTAACGCGATGGTTATACACATGTACATACATATGTACATGCAGGTAGTATGCGCTATAAACTAGGAGATTGTCTCAAATGTTTCAAGCATAAAAAAGTACTGACTCAAGATAGTGTATGAATGCTGTATGTATGTACGATTTCACGAAATATTGTCAGTATGCCACCTAGCCAATATGAACAAGTCCTTTGTAGTAATCAAAAGTAAGCTAAATTATGCCTTCTGAAATATTTGCTCGAGCCAAAAAAATGTGTACAATAAAAATGCTTTTGCACGTTTAGAATCCGCTAAATTGCTAATAATTCAGCTGATTTATTGCTAGGTATGCGTAAAACGTAAATTAATTTTTGTAACCAAAATTAATTTTCGTATTGACTCCATTTATTTTTCGTATTCGTTTAATTTTCGTTTCTATATTTTTCTGATTTTCGTATTCGTATTCGATTTAATTTTCGTGCCCATCCCTAACTGTAAACACCATCTATGGTCAGGTCGTAGACAGCATTACGCCAGAATCCTCCACACAACTTCAGTGTCTCGTTTCCATCGCAAGCATAAGTGCATTCAGAGTCGGCAACTTTGGTCGTTTCGTTCAGCTTCTTGTAAGAATTGTCGCAGAAACATGCGTACCAATATTGAATACCTAAAGGGAATGTTCGTACACAGCATGTTTCAAATAGAACTGTATTTATTGAAAGGATTAGGTTCTACTCACCGGCCAGTGTGTACCCTTCTTCTGCGCATTTATCATTGCAAACCTGGACCGTGGCTGTGTCTTTAAGATTGTATTGATTGCGGAGCACTCTGTTCTCGTGGTCAACAAAGCAACCCAAATAGCCCGCACTGTCTGAAAAATGGGATAATATTGATGGTAGCTATGAAGAGCATTTATGAATCACTTGCCTACTGCCACTCCAGACAGAAGCAGGATGAGCCAGACCAATGTATGCATGCTTACTATTCTTTATCTAGGATAAACATTTTGTATATTTATGCGATTTTTACTTAGATCTACAGTGTAGGCCTCAGAAGAGACCATAAACGGCAGCACTTTAGCACTTTAGCCAGTACCTACTGTTTTGTTTAGAGCAAGGACTGCCAAAATAGATTTTGTCAGACAATGCAACGCAATTTAAGAGCCGATTTTTTCAATAAATCCACTTTTATTCCTTAACTCAAATAGTTGTCTCCTATTTGGCGAACATTTTGTATTTCAGTTTAATTTGACTTTAAATAGGTGGCCTAAGTACCGATTGCGCAGATTAGTGTTTTTTAGTGTAGATCATTTTTGGCCAACTTTCTTTTGAAACGGGCTAAGTTCCTGGGTCTTGGGCAAAGATTGTTATATTTATGCTTAATCGTTAGCAAATTGTCATATATCTAGCCGCTTGACCATGAAGGAGCTCGGTCCGTCAATGCAGCGATTATTGATTTAGTAAGTGGATGAATTGAAATCGCACGTTTTTCTATTTTCAATTTTAAAATTTGTTGTTCAACAATCTTTAAAAGTGAATGCATAGAAATATGCACCACCACCAGGTAGGACTACTCACATTGTAAAATTTGTTCAGAGTAAAAGAGTTCGAGCAATAACAGTAAAAGAGCTTACCGTCTTGGCCACGGATAGTTTACGCTATCCCGTGTGTCACGGCGGCCCCGGCATCCGTGAGAGCGGTTGTTTGTGGGTTCGAAACCGGTCGAAGCGACTGGAAGTAGTCGACGTAAAGCCAAACCCAGACCGCCGAAAGCCGGTGATGGCCAGTAGGTAAATGGGAACCGAACCGGCGCTGCCGTTGCACCCAATGGCAGCAAAAGGGGAGGGTTGTTTGTAGACAGGGCTACCCTATTGAAGGGCTCTGAAAAGAGCGAGGGGTGTCCTGAGCTGTCCGAAAGGACAGTGGAACTCATAAAACAAACAAAACAAACAAACAAACCGTACAGTACGTACAGTACAAAAGAGAAAAAGTAGATCAAATCTTCAATGCCACAGATGTAAGGCCGCAGTGAAGACTACTGTTCTGTCAGTTCCAGGACTTGTCTTTTATATTGCATCTATCTCAATTCACCAACCCACACGAGACACAGATGGAGCTGGAACCCACGCACTGCAAATGGATAAAATATTCAGATTTACCTTATTTCCCTATGTCTTACTATCTCCCTATATGTAGAAACTGGATGCGCCATGTTTTCTTGGATCTATGCCTTTCTTCTCGGCAGTAGTTTAGCTGGATTTGGAAAGTTTAGAGAGTCAACTTCTGAAATAATGCGTGTTAGGCTTTGTTAGTGTGCAATGTTCTTTCTGACAACAAGTTCGCAAGCCGTGCTTAGCTGGTAACAGCTGTTCTGTGGGCTTGTGTTTGTGTTAATCTCAAAGCAGCATGAATTATGCAGGGAACCGACACTTGTGTCACTTCTTCCACCCACAGCTGGTGTACTGGTTTAGACCGCCAAGCCACTGTGCGCATGTTGGGCCCAGCAAACACACACATTCATCGAAAAACCCTGTTTTACTCCACATACGCCATACAGCTAAACTGCATTTCTGAAACCTTATTTAGTGATTTTCAAACCCAAATAAGGGCTACAAAACCCTGTGTAGGGACTGTGAAGCCCAAACTAGGGTTCCGGAACCCTATTTTAGGCATTTGAAACCAAAAATAAAGTTCCGAAACCCGGTTTAGGGTCTCTGAAACACTAATCAGCGATTCTGGAACCCTGTTTACTGGTTTAGAAACTCTAAATAGGGTTTTTAAAAAAGTTAGGCTTATGTTGGGTCAGGGAGTGATTGGCTATGAAGGGGCTTTGTCCATGTCTTATCAGTGCCTTCGGACCTCAGGGCAATGGTGTATGGTTGCAAAAGGGCTTCAGTTCTCCAAAAATTAAGAGCCGGTTTATATAAGGGTCGACTCTTCCCGGACAAATCTCAACTTTTTGTCTCCGATTTGGCTGAAATTTTGAATTTTTTGGTTTAATTTGACCTAAAAAGACATTTTATCACCTTCCCGGCCATTTTTGCGAGGGTCACTTTTTCGACCCTCTCACTGATTTCGAGTCATAACTCGGGACCAAGTGATCGTAGGAACTTGCGAATTGCATATTTAAAATCAGAAAAGTATTCCCTTTCAAACGATATCCTACTCGATTGCATTGCATAGAAAAACATTTTTTCGAACCCCTTCCGGGACCGATTTGACCCCGCCACCATCGAGTGTCCAACTATTTTATTTCACGGAAATGTAGCGCTATGTTTTTGCTTTCGATTAAAGAAAAAAATCGACAAAAAAAGATACCCCCAAATCGAGTTTTTGGGCCTTGAAGGTTAGAAATCAAAAATAATTTCCTTATAATGGATTGCACACTGTAAACAACACAACTTGGTCAGTTTTGAATCGAATTCGGAGATCTTTGGCCCACATATTGTACTGTTCATCTTGCACATAGCGCACAAACCTGGTCCTGGTTGCCGCTGTTTAACACGAGTTTTATGCTTATTTTGTTTATTATTTTCAGTATTGCAAACAATTTCTCAGTTCCATTTGGTGTTTCCCATGATGCGCGTCCGAATTGTCTTTTTGAAAGGAATTAGAGCTGGAAATCGGGCCGGCCCAACCCAAGCAATGACTAAGCGAAGGATAGTTGGAGACTTTTGCATTAAATAAACATTCTGCTTACTTGGTACTTACAAGAAGTAAGCATCAATTAGCATTGTGCATTATAACGAATATTTACAGAGACTGCTTAGACTCCGTTACTGTCTTGTTATTTGTTTTCTCCTTAAGCAGTGCCATGCAAGATTTGCGTAGGTGTGACTTATCATCTCGACTCAACTATTGACATACATACATTATGCAACTACATATAGTCTGTTCAAAAAATTCAAAAAAAAGCGACCTGGCGGTTTTTTGCGAATAACTTTTTGGGAAGCCTCGGGGCGACTTGAGCCTAATAACCAAAGTTGTAGACAAGGTCGAGCTCCGGCCTGGGGTGAATCCTAATCTGCGCTAAGTTTGCTCTGAACACTAATTTGCTGCAACGTATAAAATGAGCTTTTTTCCTAATTGCGATGAAAATTAGATGACTGCAGAATTCGATTCTTGAGTCCTTGGCGACTCCAATGATGCTTTCATGACGTGTCTAGGCCGAACCGAACTGGAGATATGGCTGGTCAAACTATCCAAAAATCGCAAAAAATGGCGTTTTTTGAAAATTTCACAAAACAGAGGGGGAAACAGGCAGACCGACGGATTTGGCTCACACTTCCCGACCCTGAAAACCTCACCTTGATACCGTAATTCGGCTCCCAAGGTGAGGTGGTCATGTGAGATTGAGCAGTCCAATACATACATGGGCTGGAAAAATCTGGAGGGGGTCTGGAGACCTCGGGGATGGGGGTCCCAAAAAAGTCGAAAAAAAACGCCTATTTTGCCTTAGATAAGCGAAATTTTCTCCCTTCAGGGGGGGGTGGGCGATGGTATGGCCGGCCAAGGGGTATGGCGAGGGGGGTGAACCCCCTTATCCCCCGGCCCATGTATGGTCGAATACCATTATAAGCATATCCGCAATCACTTTTTAGGCGTTTGCGAACATCTACCGTTACAACACTGCTACTTCTGACATACAAATTTGAAAAATTTATGTTACTGTACAAATCCGTTTTTCTTGAAGCTGTACCACCCCTTATTTGAAGCCGAATTACGGTATCAGGGTGAGGTTTACAGGGTCGGGAAGTGTCAGATTCGATTCCGGCGGTCAAGAATACCCCATTGAGGAAGTTTCAGCCAAATCTGTCGGTCTGCCTATGTTTTCCCCTATTTTGTGAAATTTTCAAAAAACGCCATTTTTCGCGATTTTTGCATAATTTGACCTGCCATATCTCCAGATCGGTTTTGCCTAGACACATCATGAAAGCATCATTGGAGTCGCCAAGGACTAATTGATACTTACTTCTTGTAAGTACAGTACCAAGTAAGCAGAATGTTCATTCAATGTAAAAGTTTCCAACTGTCCTTCGCTTAGCCATTGCTTGGGTTGGGTTGGGCCGGCCCGATTTCCAGCTCTAATTCCTTTCAAAAAGACAATTCGGACGCCCATCATGGGAAACACCAAATGGAACCGAGAAATTGTTTGCAATACTGAAAATAATAAACAAAATAAGCATAAAACTCGTGTTAAACAGCGGCAACCAGGACCAGGTTTGTGCGCTATGTGCAAGATGAACAGTACAATATGTGGGCCAAAGATCTCCGAATTCGATTCAAAACTACTGTTGGCAAGTCCGACTTGAACCTGGACTTATTAATAGGTTTTTAACCTGAAATCTGTGGACTTGAACCTGAACCTGAACCTATTTTATTTCAGCCGGACTTGAACCTGTTTTGTTTTACTGGACTCACTCAATAGGTTCAAAATTTGAGTGAAAATTTAGGCAAAATTTGTCAAATTTTCGGTTGGATTGCACAACACTTTCATGGTTTCTTGTTTTTACACCGATTTTTCAAACTGAATATGCGAGAAAACGAACCTATTGCCCCATAAAGTATGGTTTTCGTCTTTAATTACTAGTAGACAGGCTTAAATAGCTCAGAAAAGTTGCGAGCAGTGCAAAATTTCAACAATTCTTGAAATTATCAGTGGACTTGAACCTGAACCTATTGTCCAGGTTTTTTAGATGAAAGTCACGTCACACACAGACACGTCATGAAAGCATCATTGGAGTCGCCAAGGACTCAAGAATCGAATTCTGCAGTCATCTAATTTTCATCGCAATTAGGAAAAAAGCTCATTTTATACGTTGCAGCAAATTAGTGTTCAGAGCAAACTTAGCGCAGATTAGGATTCACCCCAGGCCGGAGCTCGACCTTGTCTACAACTTTGGTTATTAGGCTCAAGTCGCCCCGAGGCTTCCCAAAAAGTTATTCGCAAAAAACCGCCAGGTCGCTTTTTTTTGAATTTTTTGAACAGACTATATGTAGTTGCATAATGTATGTATGTCAATAGTTGAGTCGAGATGATAAGTCACACCTACGCAAATCTTGCATGGCACTGCTTAAGGAGAAAACAAATAACAAGACAGTAACGGAGTCTAAGCAGTCTCTGTAAATATTCGTTATAATGCACAATGCTAATTGATGCTTACTTCTTGTAAGTACCAAGTAAGCAGAATGTTTATTTAATGCAAAAGTCTCCAACTATCCTTCGCTTAGTCATTGCTTGGGTTGGGCCGGCCCGATTTCCAGCTCTAATTCCTTTCAAAAAGACAATTCGGACGCGCATCATGGGAAACACCAAATGGAACTGAGAAATTGTTTGCAATACTGAAAATAATAAACAAAATAAGCATAAAACTCGTGTTAAACAGCGGCAACCAGGACCAGGTTTGTGCGCTATGTGCAAGATGAACAGTACAATATGTGGGCCAAAGATCTCCGAATTCGATTCAAAACTGACCAAGTTGTGTTGTTTACAGTGTGCAATCCATTATAAGGAAATTATTTTTGATTTCTAACCTTCAAGGCCCAAAAACTCGATTTGGGGGTATCTTTTTTTGTCGATTTTTTTCTTTAATCGAAAGCAAAAACATAGCGCTACATTTCCGTGAAATAAAATAGTTGGACACTCGATGGTGGCGGGGTCAAATCGGTCCCGGAAGGGGTTCGAAAAAATGTTTTTCTATGCAATGCAATCGAGTAGGATATCGTTTGAAAGGGAATACTTTTCTGATTTTAAATATGCAATTCGCAAGTTCCTACGATCACTTGGTCCCGAGTTATGACTCGAAATCAGTGAGAGGGTCGAAAAAGTGACCCTCGCAAAAATGGCCGGGAAGGTGATAAAATGTCTTTTTAGATCAAATTAAACCAAAATACAAAATTTCAGCCAAATCGGAGACAAAAAGTTGAGATTTGTCCGGAGGTTAAGGAGCAAAAGTCGATTCCTAGAGAAACCGGCTCTTAAAAAGGCTGTATGTTTTAGTTCTTTCTTACAACATGTTGACAAGCTGTGCATATCTGGTAACAGCTATTCTGCACGATTGCGTTCGTGTTCATCTGAACACCTGGATGAATTATGCAGTGAGCCGACACTTGGGTCACCTCTTGGGCTTGCTGACTGGAGCAATTGTTTCTTTTTTGAAGTCTAGTTACTTCAGAACGAACCATCCACTCACTATCTTATCAGACAGCACAGTCAGAAAGCATGACACTCGGAGATTCATATATGTTCATGGGTTGAACTTTTTTTGTCGCGCAAGACAGGATGTGTTAGTAAACGAAATGGTATAAGAGGAAGCCAGAAAGATCAAATTTTCAACTGATGAGTTTTGCTGAGCATCCAAAGATTAGTTTGATTGGATGACGTTAAGTGACCCACAATTTTCCACCCCTAACTAAAGTAACTCAGCAGGGGCTGAAAACTAAGAAACGGTGTCTGTCGTTCCAGAGAAAGAGGGGTTCAGCTGAGATTCCATCATTGATGATGCACCAACCAGGAGTGCGGGTGGCAGGACTAGCTGAGTAGGACCAATCATGCTGGCTACATTGACTGCTGGGCTGCCAAAGCTCAGCTGACCTCCTCTGGCTGCCAGCGTCCCCTACCAACTCTTTGCCACAAGAACTTGTCCCATCCACTGGATGAACGTGCATATGCTGGGCCAAAGCTTGCTATACATTGTATACTGGCTTGGCACCACTAGCTCAACTGAATGTGTTCCTGTCAACTTGATGTGCAACTGGTGGCAGATGGAAGGCTTGATTATGCCAGAAAGTTTATCATTCAAATCAAAAGAAAACAACTGAAGAACTTCTTTTCACAGGCCTTTCTTCATATTCAGCTCTTCACAAACTGTCTGTAAACCTTAATGGATGGGTGGATGGATGGATTGTCCCTGGCGGGGCGTTGTAAACCCTGCGTTAGGCCACACTGCGGGTCCATCACGCACACCCACATCCTGCCCTTTCTTCGCTGCCTTCGCTACTAGCCTAAGCACATGTTCGTTGTCAGTCTGGTCGGGGTCTCAGTGGTAGCTGTCCCCATTCCATATGTCCCAACATGTGTGGTTGCTATTGTAGCTTTAGGTGCTGAAAGAAATGGGAGGTTTTATCCACTAGTGAAACACAATGCACACACACAACACAATCGCACTAAGCAACTACACAATGCAAACACACTCAGACACTCACACAAAACACTCAAACTCTTCATTCACTCCCCATTGGAGGTTGACTGGGCCTCATCCATGCCTGACGGCCATTCGAACGAATCGAAACGAGTTGCTCTGCATTCTGCTGACTCTGCATATCCGGAGACCTGCTCTGCTATGACGCCACGACGATGATTCATCCTCTTGCGGACGATGCTTCTTCCTTTCTGAGCCCTTGCCTTCATCTGTTGTCTTGTCATAGGAGAAACGGGATCCATCTCTTATGCAGCGAACTCAAACAAAACATCATTCTTTTCCTCTGTCTTCTTCTCAGACTCTTTCTTCCTCTCACTCTCTTCTCTCTCCTTCTTCTCTTAACTCTCTTCATCCTCTTTCTCCTCTTCACTTTCCACCTTCTTCTCATCACCTTACTCCCTATCATCCGCTTCCACCTCATCACTGTCTTCACTCCCTTTCTTCTCTTCATTCTCTTCACCCTTCTTCCACTAAACATCTCTCCTCTTTCCTCTTCAACTTCCTCTTCTTCTTTCCTACTCACTCTCTTTATCTTTCTTCTTCCGCCTCCCTCTCTTCCAGCCATCTCAAAAAGTACAGGACCACCCATAACTGAATGCGTTTGCAAAGAATCACCAACGGAACCACACTGGATGTCCTGGATAGTATTCACGAACAAAGCCGAATCATCAGTGTTGGCAGAGGTCACATCACACAGTTGCAAACGGGGTTTGGCTCCCCAAAAATTTAAAAGCCTGTATGTTTTAGTTCTTTCTTACTACATGTTGACAAGCTGTGCTTATATCTGGTAACAGCTGTTCTGCACCATTGAGTTCGTGTTCATCTGAACACCAGAATGAATTACGCAGTGAGCCGACACTTGTGTCACTTCTTGGGTTTGCTCACTGTAGGGGCTATTTCTTTTATGAAGTCTAGTTCTGTTCAGAACGAACCATCCACGCTCTTGTCAGGCACCACAGTCAGAAAGCATGACATTCGGAGATATATTTATATATGTTCATAGGTTGAACTTATTTTTGTTGCCCAAGACAGGACATGTTAGTAATGAAATGGCGCAGAAAGAGTGTTAGTTAGAAGAGGATGCACAATATCTGAGAAGGACAACCTTTACAGAAGCAAGAGGAAGCAGGAAAGATCAAACTTTCAACTGACGAGTTTTACTGAGCTTCCAAAGATTAGTTTGATTCGATCACATGTGATCCCGAATTTTCCACCCCTAAAGTAACGGGGCTGAAAACTAAGAAACACTGTTGTTCCAGCGTAGCAGAGGTTCAGCTGACACGTGATCATGACGCACAGCGCAGGGAGTGTTGGAGGAAGGGGAAGGGGAAGGGTTTGAAAGAACCACATTCAATCGGTGATAAGTTTACTTGCTCACTCAAACGGTGCACCAATCAGTAACACTATTGTATACTGGACGGACACCAACAGAAACTGAAACTGAGTAGAACCAACTACTGTTGTTTGGGTATGAGATTTTCAGGAATCGGTTCGGTATGGGTAGGTATTTTTCGGCATACCCAGGAATCGGTTCGGTATGGGTAGGTATTTTTCGGCATACCCAGGAATCGGTTCGGTATGGGTAGGTATTACAGTGGGAAAATATCGAAATTTTTGAAACGTATTGATATAACTATACATATATGTTTTTCACCAATCAAACATATAAATAACACACAACAATTTCTGAAATTCAGGTGGACACCCTAAATTCGAGGTCAAATTTCTAGCAAAAATCAAAGTCGTAGAGCAAAACCAGTATGACCGCTGGATTCAGCATGTCCGAAATAATATAGAACCGTGAAGCTGAAATTGGTTGGAGGAAAAAACCCCCATGTGCTCGATCTTGAATGAATTTTTGTGCTTAACTATGGGAGAGCAAAATTTTGACCGCTTGTTGGCGTTAGAAAATCGAGTGTAACTTTGGTAGGGTTGATCGTAGACCCATATATGGTAGTATTTTCGAGATGCCTGAAGGTTGGGGAATGCGAATCTGGTATCGGCACAAAAATTTGCCAAAAAAGTCGATTTTTTTGTCAGGCCTCTTGCTTCTAACTAAAGTTTAATATGCAAATATCGAGAACAGTATAGTAGTCTCGTTGATGAGAGGAACAGATCCATATATACATGTATGGGGTTCACACCACGCATAAATTCGGGACACTGCCGGACGTACCCAGCGCCAAAGATTTTTGAACAGACTTTAGTAAATTCTAGCCAAGTGCATGAGCCCCTTTTAGTTTCACTAACCACATTCAACCTGTCTGTGTACCGCTTGCCGATAACAATGACGGAAAACATGGCACAGTCACAGGATGGGAAAGACAGAACACGCAGCTAACCCATGGTCACGTCTTGGCCATGGGTAGTTTACACCATGCCGTGTATCACAACAACCCCGGCATCGGTTGTTTCTGGGTTCGAAACCAGCCAGAGCAATTGGATGCAGTTGACACACCACACCAGAAATCCGGTGATGACAAGGCATACCTAGGTAAATGGGAACTGCACCTCAGGACAGCAAGGGACAGCAATGTTTGTGGGCAGGGACAGTCCAGTGAACCGTCTGGCTGACACTCGTGTCCGCTCCGCCAAAGTATAAACTGCTGCGCGGACAACCTGTCCGCTTGTGTCCGTTTTGTCCGCGCGGACGAAGTATAAACCCACCTTAAATAGACCATGTAATAACTGTACATTCGATGGGTTGAATAATGCTATGTGCCGATTCGCTTGAACGCCGAGGTAATTGCGTGGCTACTGGAACAACTTTCATTCAAGAATAAAGTGGAGCCGTTTTGCCGCAAAATCTCGTTCTCCTAACGACCGAAGACTTATTTGCTTGCGTTATACTTGCTATGAGCGATTTCTGCAGACTTGTCAGCGATACCTTCCGTTCTAATGAGTCATCTGTCTGGCGCCACGTACATGAAACTGTTCGCCTAATGAACAAAGTTTTTGATGAGACTGTCTGCTTCCGATCCAACCGGACCTGAACCAACAAATTATGGGACAGTTCCACAAGCTTGATTCACTTACAAATGTGTGCGGCCTACATTGGCTTTAGCATTTTGGCTATAGGGTGTATAAAGAAATCTTGAAGGGGATGGGGGTAGGGGCGGCTGAGGGGAGTGGTAAGTAAGAAGGGCCGACTTTTGGCTAAGTAAAGTTGTTGGCTTATTTTTCGTTAAAATAGGCTAGAGTAAGCTATTTTGAGCTCATTTACAGTTATTCACATTCATTTATGCCTACTTTTATTTTATTTTTATAAAAAATGTACCAAAAATTTCTGAGGGGGCGTAAAGTGGGTCTGGGGGGTAGGTCACGGTCATGATCGCCCCTCAGGCTTCCCTTTGCCCATGTCTGTGTGCGCTGCTATTGCTAACTCAAAAGCGTGTGTTTCTGTTTATTTATTTTCTTGTTCCGCCAGCAGTTCGTCATTTCTGTCTACTGTATGTACATACTGTACAGAAACTGTTTGATTTCTTCCTTAACATGCAGTCAAATAGCAAGTAACCAGCCACACAGAGTTCTTCAATAGCAGGCGAATCTCGGCCGTTTGTCTATGTCTCTCTTTCAATTGCTGACCTGCCAACTGACGCTTGCCTCCAGATCAGCGCAGAGCACCAGAGTATTTCAAAACTCCGACTTTTTCTTCTTTTGTGGCTACAACACTGAACTTTTCGAACAAAGTTGGTTGCTTTGTGCTCTTCAATTTTGAACAGGTGGCTAATCTTTGGCGCATGGTCCAGTCGTTCTGACCCCATCAGATTTCTGCTTGAAAGCCCACATCATGAGCTTTCAGAATCTGTAATAAAATTTGTGGCGATTTTTGTTATTTCAAAAATAATCCATCGCAAAATATGGACAGATCACGATTTCGTCAGTTTTCACGGAAATGAGAGTTTCTCAGGGGGGCTACCTTGCTCAGACATGTGCTATGCAGCGTTTGAAAGCCCACATCATGAGCTTTCAGAATCTGTAATAAAATTTGTGGCGATTTTTGTTATTTCAAAAATAATCGATCCCGAAATATCGACTGATCACGATTTCGTCAGTTTTTACGGAAATGAGAGTTTCTCTGGGGGGCTACCTCGCTCAGACATGTGCTATGCTGCGTTTGAAAGCCCACATCATGAGCTTTCAGAATCTGTAATAAAATTTGTGGCGATTTTTGTTATTTCAAAAATAATCGATCCCGAAATATCGACTGATCACGATTTCGTCAGTTTTTACGGAAATGAGAGTTTCTCTAGGGGGCTACCTCGCTCAGACATGTGCTATGCTGCGTTTGAAAGCCCACATCATGAGCTTTCAGAATCTGTAATAAAATTTGTGGCGATTTTTGTTATTTCAAAAATAATCGATCCCGAAATATCGACTGATCACGATTTCGTCAGTTTTTACGGAAATGAGAGTTTCTCTGGGGGGCTACCTCGCTCAGACATGTGCTATGCTGCGTTTGAAAGCCCACATCATGAGCTTTCAGAATCTGTAATAAAATTTGTGGCGATTTTTGTTATTTCAAAAATAATCGATCCCGAAATATCGACTGATCACGATTTCGTCAGTTTTTACGGAAATGAGAGTTTCTCTAGGGGGCTACCTCGCTCAGACATGTGCTATGCTGCGTTTGAAAGCCCACATCATGAGCTTTCAGAATCTGTAATAAAATTTGTGGCGATTTTTGTTATTTCAAAAATAATCGATCCCTAAATATCGACTGATCACGATTTCTGCAGTTTTTTCGGAAATGAGAGTTTCTCTGGGGGGCTACCCCGCTCAGACATGTGCTATGCTGCGTTTGAAAGCCCACATCATGAGCTTTCAGAATCTGTAATAAAATTTGTGGCGATTTTTGCTATTTCAAAAATAATCGATCCCGAAATATTGATTGATCACGATTTTTCAGTTTTCAGCATCTGACTAATGCAGCTAAAAAAGAAAATGGGATGACCAAATTGACGTTTTCTGGTAGGCCAAATTCATTGGCGATGCCCATTTATAGCTAGTATCACGATACTTGATCGATTATCGATTTTTTGCTGTGCAGATGACCCAACTACACAGGCTGTGATGTTAGTGGTTTTTGGGCATGCCGATTTCAACCATGATGCTGGTTTAGAGCTATCATCGAGTTTTAATTCAATAATCGATTTCGATTGATCATCGATTTTTGTTGTGCAACTAAACAGACCACAAAGCTAGGATGTTGGTGGTTTCCGGCATGCCGATTTCAACATATAAACATCTCTAAACCAACATCGTGGTTGAAATCGGCGTGCCCAAAAACCACTAACATCAGCGTAGTTGGGTCATCTGCACAGCGAAAAAATCGATAATCGATCAAGTATCGTGATCCTAGCTGTAAATGGGCATCGCCAATGAATTTGGTATACCAGAAAACCTCAATTTGGTCATCCCATTTTCTTTTTTAGCTACTTTAGTCAGATGCTGTAAACTGATAAAATCGTGATCAATCGATACTTCGGGATCGATTATTTTTAAAAGAACAAAAATCGCCATAAATTATATTACAGATTCTGAAAGCTCATGATGTGGGCTTTCAAACGCTGCATAGCACATATCTGAGCGAGGTAGCCCCCCAGAGAAACTCTCATTTCCGTAAAAACTGACGAATTCGTGATCAGTCGATATTTCGGGATGGATTATTTTTGAAATAACAAAAATCGCCACAAATTTTATTACAGATTCTGAAAGCTCATGATGTGGGCTTTCAAACGCTGCATAGCACATGTCTGAGTGAGGTAGCCCCCCAGAGAAACTCTCATTTCCGTAAAAACTGACGAAATCGTGATCAGTCGATATTTCGCGATGGATTATTTTTGAAATAACAAAAATCGCCACAAATTTTATTACAGATTCTGAAAGCGCATGATGTGAACTTTCGAACGCTGCATAGCACGTGCCTGAGCGAGGTAGCCCCCTGGAGAAACATTCATTTTTGTTTGGTGTGTTTTCGAGTTTTACTATGGAAAATGGTGGGATCGGAGAGAACCGCCGATGGCCATTGCTGCCTACCCAGAGGGAGTTGGGCGGAACTGTTTTAGGGTTTTACTTTGGGGTCATAGGGATGTCCAACGCACACCATGCCGGCCGATTCCGCCGACCCCCCACTTTACATGTCTGCCCGATCTCAGTTGGCAATGACAATTAAGCAACCATGCGGCCGCTGACAAATTTGTAAACGCCTCCGACAATTACAAGACTTGTCAGGACAAATATTTGTAAGGTGAGAGAGTGCAGTTTGCGCCGTTTGTAATATTTTCAAAAGCTTTGTAAAAATCATATCAATTTGTAAGGAACTTACAGATGATGTTTATCGTATCTCTTGTTTGTCAGGTGAGCGAGCGGAAATTGTAAGATTTGTAAAATTTTTACCAACTTGTAGGATTTTGTTTGTAAAACGGTTTGTAAGGTGAGAGATTGGCCCCTGGTGTGACCGAGTTGACCATCTGCAGTTAAGCTTAAAGGACGTCTGCGTTTTACAAAATAGGCTTCTTGAATAATGTTATCTTCGGCTAGCAGCATTGTTTGGTGATACAGCAGCAATTATACGCTATATTGTGTTCGGTTGACTTTTTGCTTGGCAAATACAAAATAAAATTGTAAACGTGATTATGCCAGAAAGTTTACTCTCATTCTAGTAAAACAAAGCGCTGAAGAGCTTTGAATTTTCTTTTCACAAGCCTCTCTTGAAGTCCAGCTCAGCACAAACTGTCTGAAACAAATTAAAAACTCTGATTCTTCACTGATTCAGTCACCGAATGCTCACCTTGCAGACTTCAGGACCTTTGCTGTTGATATCAGACACTAATTGATCGTTATACATGTCATCAGGAATTGAAGAGAGTGGATAATCGCAGGCACCCTAAAGGGTCACAGTTGCGCGCACAACAGCAGCAAATGGTCTAATAAACAAACCGGCATTTAATTTTCCAGGGAGGCACATTGTTCAGTAATCAGTGTAGCAATTTTTGTCTCAGCGGCAGTGAAAAGGTGGGCGAATTTGATGCACTGCAAAAACAAATCTCAAATAATGTGTAAGAAAGTGGGGTTTTCTTGCACAAAGGCAGGGTGCTAAGGCCTGTGCTGTACATACATCAAGTTTGCTTATGCACACAGACTTTGGGTACTGTGGAATCAGCCCGCACATAGTCGCTCCAAATGTACGTCTACTCAAAAGTGTTTTCATGTCATTGACTGTTTTGAAGGGAAGCACATCGCTCTTTCTGAACTGACTCAACAAGCCGAAAGCTCGATTTGCGCTTGATTCACATTCAGCTTGGCAATCTGAAGTGTAGCTTCATTAAGTGAACAGCCTACTGTGAACAGATTAAGCCTACCGTAAACACCATCTATGGCCAGATCGTAGACAGCATTACGCCACGAGCCTCCACACAACTCTAGTGTCTTGTTTCCATCGCAAGCATAAGTGCATTCCGACTCAGCAGCTTTGGTGGTTTGGCTCAAGCCCTCGTATGAGCTGTCGCAGAAACATGCGTAAGAAAATTGAATACCTGAAGGAAAACTTCGCACAGGGTACTGTTGTTTGGGTATGGGATTTTCAGGAATCGGTTCGGTATGGGTAGGTAGTTTTCGGCATATCCAGGAATCGGTAGGTATTCGCAAAAGTACCGGAGTAGTATAGGGTCCCAGGGCGTTTCTGCCCACTTTTTCTTTCTATTTTTCGAAAAGAGAAAAAATTTTTTCTATTTTCGAAAAATTTTTTTCTCTTTTCGAAAAAAATTTTTCTATTTTTCGAAAATGGAAAGAAATATTTTTTCAAAAAAGAAAAAGAAAATTTTCTCTTTTACGAAAAGAGAAAAAAATTTTTCTATTTTCGAAAAAATTTTTTCTCTTTTCGAAAATATTTTTTCTATTTTTCGAAAATGGAAAGAAATATTTTTTCAAAAAGAAAAAGAAAATTTTCTATTTTTCGAAAAGAG